>APFE031578742.1:0-46172 GCA_000404065.3 Pinus taeda
CCAAAAAGTAATGCATCAAGCCGATGTCCTTCATCTCAAACTCCGCCGCAAGATCTCTTTTGCAGTGCTCTATGAGTCTCTCTGCACCTGTAATGATCAAGTCATCCACATACAACACCAGAATGAGAGGCTCCTCACCTATCACAATATAGTAAAAGTTCGGATTTGCCTCTCTCTTTGTGAAACCCATCCCCTGCAAGTATGTATCTATCCTGGAGTACCAAGCTCTGGGAGTTTGCTTCAGGCCATAAAGGGTCTTCTTCAGTCTGCACACATGGGACTCCTTCCCATGCACCTCAAAGCCCTGTGGCTGCTCAATGTACACCTCCTCCTGTATGAAGCCATTGAGAAATGCAGTCTTCACATCCATCTGGTGGATCTTCCAACCCATCTCTGTTGCTATCGATATAATGGAGCGGATTGAAGTTATATCGAGCCACGGAGCGAAGGTCTCCTCATAATCAACTCCCTCTACCTGGGAGAACCTTCTAGCCACAAACCTCGCTTTGAATTTCTCAATGCTGCCATCTGCAGCATGCTTTACCTTGTAAAGCCATCTGGAAGTAACCACAGATTTGCCCTCAGGCCTCGGCACCACCTCCCAAACATCATTCTTCATGATAGAAGAATACTCCTCCTGCATGGCCTCTCTCCAAACCTGTTGGCTAGCTGCCTCCTCATAGCTAGAAGGCTCATAGTCAAGGATGCTGGTAGCCATTGCCATATAGCTACAAAACCTCTCAGGTGGTCTACTCTCTCTGACCGGCCTCTTAGGCTCAACAACAGATGTGGCATCTCTCAAGGTGTCCTGAAGCCACTTGGGCTTCCTCTTCCCTAAGCATACTTCTCCAATTGGAGAATGAAACTCCTCCTCATCATCACCATCAGGAGCCTGAACTCCTGACTACCTGTATGCTGTCCTCCTGCTTGCACCTGAACCTGTAGACGCTGAGGTACCGTGTGAACTATCCATCAGTGGACTCCCTAGTGAACTGCTCTGTGAACTGCTCTGCATGCTTCCCAGAGCACCACCCCTGTGGCTCGTCGAGCCACTGCTCACTAACGGACCTGGCATCGTCATAGATGTACCTCCGGATCCTCCTGATCCCTACCCACTGGATCCCTGCGACTGACTCAACTGCTGCTGAGGATCTGGCTGATCCAGATACTCTAACTCCCTGACCTCCTAAAGGCCTTGTCCTCCTCGAACTTCACATCCCGCCTGACAACAAATTTCCTCTGTGCAGGAATGTAAATCTGAAAGGCCTTTGAGGTCTCACTGTAGCCCACAAAGATACCCTTCTCTGCGGTGGGCTCTAGTTTGGTCCTCTTCTCCTTGGGTATGTAGGAGTATGTAATGCACCCAAAGATACGAAGATGACCAATATCAGGTTTTTTCCTAGAAAAAACCTCCTCTGGAGTCATGTGCCCCAAGGCACGATGCAGACTCCTGTTATGCAAATAAACAACTGTGTTGCAGGCCTCTGCCCACAAGAACAATGGCAACCCCTGATCATGTAACATGGCTTTGGCAGCCCCTCCGATGGATCTGTTCTTCCTCTCTACAACCCCGTTCTGCTGGGGGTTGTAAGGAACAGTGAAATCCCTCCTAATGCCTGCCTCCGCACAACAGTCAAGAAACTCTCCAAGGGTGTACTCTCCCCCATTGTCCGACCTCAGGGACTTGATCTTCGGACTTGTCTGTGTCTCCACAAGAGCTCTAAACTCCTGAAACCGCTTGAAGACCTCATTCCTGGTCTTCAAGAAATAAATCCAGGTCCTCCTGGAGTGATCATCAATGAATAGAACATAGTACTCATATCCACTCAAGGAAACATGAGACATCCGACCGCTCACATCGGAATGAATCAAATCAAGTATCCCAGTCGCTCTTCTGTCACTGCTGGGAAAAGGGGATTTGGCAAACTTGCCCATCGCACATCCTCTGCACGTATCAAAGTGATCAGTAATGAAATCTGGCACACCTGTAGTGATCTCCCGCAAGGTCCTCAAGGCTCCATGATACATATGCCCCATCCTGCGGTGCCAAATCTCATACAGCTCAGAACTGCTAGCTCTGTTGTCGGTACCACTGCTCAATGCCAAAAGGGGCTGGAATGCAAACTTGTACACCTTTGCATGGCATACACCTATCACTCTAGCTGAATTAGCTGGAGTGCCCCTGGAATACATCAACACCTGTCCTCCCCTGAACAGTACCTCATATCCTCTGTCCTCCAAAGCTGAGACGGATATGAGGTTCTTCCTCATTCCTGGCACATAAAGAATATTTGACACCTTCAAGGGAGGTTTGGACTCCCTCTGAAATGTCAGTGTCCCCACACCAATTGCTCTAACAACTCTGTCATCACCAAGTACTACCTCCATATCAGTGCCACTCTCTGAAAGCTCTGAGAAGTACTCACGGACTCCTGTCATGTGACGTGAAGCCCCACTGTCCACATACCAGATACCCGAAGATGCTCCGCTAATCGAGGGAAAAGAATTCTCCTTCTGAACCTGTGTGGCAGGTGATCCTGCACTAGAGGACTCACACGTAGTGAACCCAAACTCTCGGCCAAAACGATCTGCAAAGTCCTCAACCTCTGCTGAAGTTGCCACACTCTGGTTCTTCCCCTTCTTCTTCTTCTCCGGACACACAACTGCATAGTGTCCCATCTTTTGACAATTCCAACACTTGACCTTGGAATAGTCCTTCTGTGTGTTACCGTGTTTACCTTTACCTTTGCCTTTGCCCCCACCATTGCTTGTGGAAGCCTGCTTCTTCCCTTTGCCTTTCTTGCCTCCTACCAACAGTGCTACATCCTCATCCTGCTCAACTGGCTTGGCTGCCCCACGCTGACCTTTCCTGATCTCTGTCTAAATGCAATCATCCCAAAACCTCTCCCATGTGGGAAGGGTCTCACATGCACAAACCCCATCAGCAAAGTTCATCCATGAACGGAGGAGGCCATTCACTGCAATCCGCACCAACTCAGTGGGTGGAATGACCTCTCCAACTGCTGCCAACTCATCTCCCACATTAGTAATTTTTGTGAGATATCCAGCTGCGCTATCATTACCCATCTTAATGGTCTTCAGCTTCTCCTTCAGGACCATTTTCCGGTTCTCATTGGTACTCTAGTAGAGATTGGACAATGTTGTCCACATCTCATGGGAATTTCTCTTTCCTCTCACATGAGGAATGTAATGGTCTTTGACTCTATCTAGAATCAGTCTCTTACCCTTGCTGTTCTTTTTATTATAATCAGCCAACTGAGTAGCATTAGTAGGCACAGCAACAGGGTTCTGTGTGGTATGCACCATGATGTCCCAGACTTCTGCCTCCTCAAACATACTCTGCATTCTCTCATTTCAAACGCTGTAATTGTTATGCCCATCCAACCTATCCTCCACCCTCAATCCCAATGACATCCTGCTGTCCTAAAACTGAAAAATAGCACTGTTGTAGTAAGGATAAAACTGTTGTTTGTGAAAAATCAGCTTGCTGGAATTTTCTGAGTGAAAAATCAGCAAGTTGTAATTTTCCTCCTTGCTGTTCCAAACTGCACTTCAACACTCAAGCTCTGATTTTTTTTTGACAAGATCGGTTACTTATATATTATAAAAACTTCGAGGACTATGTCCGATTACATATAAGGGGAAAAACTGGAGGAGAGGATCCAAAATGGGTGCGCAGACCCTTGATCCTTGTTGCTAAAAACACTGTAGATAGAATGAAATAGGTAACGGCTATATTGCCGAACAAAAGAGCCTGCTAACCAACAAAATTTACAGTGCATATATCATAAGGTTGCTGCTGGTTGACTGAATCATCCGGGTGAGCTTCTTTTCTTGCGCTGGCCCTGGTCGAGGCTTCAGCTTGCATGCTCTAGGTTAAGGTCCTGATGTGGGCTATTGCTTCCTCCAAGTGAGTGCATCTCTCCTTAAGTGCCTCGATCTCTGCTTTCTGCTTCTCCAGCTTCTTCCTTTTGGACCTGCTGTCTGCCTAGAAATCCTCTTTGAGATCATTGAAACGTTTGATGAATCTGGCAATCATGAAGGTATGTGCTTCGCAGAGGGTACATTCGCTGTTTGTGATGACATTCTCTAGAGGATTGGCTGCGGGCTCACGGGCTTCCTGTTGGTCAGCCATTTCGCAGAATTGATAAGAAGAAACTGAGGCTTGATGCTGCTGAAGATGGGAACTGAGGGGAGAGGCGGCAGAGGGAAATGAAGGAGGCTGAGAGGGGGAGAGCAGGACGGGATTTCTGCTCGGGAGCGGGACAGAGAAGGTGGGAGATGAGTGGAAACCTGAGGGAGGATGAAGAAAGGAGGGGATGAGCGCTAGAACAAAGAAACAAACGACCGGTTAGTGTTAAAAGAGAGACAGTGAAAGAAAGCGCCCGAAATTACCGCTGTGGGAGGTCGGCCTCCACTCTCTGGATGAGTACGCGCGGCTTCAGGAGAAAGACTACTCTGTAAGAGGGCTGCAACAGAGACCTTCGGAGCATTGATCGCTGTGAGAAGGGAGGGAGCGGAGCTGCACGATTTAAAGGATGAGGAGGGGCTTGTTTGAGAGTTCGAGCAGAGGGAAATCCAGTCCTTGAGATGACTGAGATGCCAGACAAAGATTTTGTTGCTGGCGAGGAAGATATTGGGGCGTAGACCACCTGATCGAAGCTTGGGAATGACGGCGGGGGTCATGAGGAGCTCATGCTCGTATCTGAGAGAAGTGACAGTAATGTAAACAGGGGCGTGGACCGGAGAGATGAGGATCACCGTGGCGCAGTCGAGAAGATTTGGCAGAGGATATGGGAGCTTGGAGGTATGCGAATTTCGGGAAGAGAGAGGACTGAAGTGACCCAGATTCTGAGGAGGAAGGGTGGGATATGACAGATTAAGGGATTTGTTTGTCATATGTAAAATCATTCTCTCTGACTTGGCCTACCGACCTGCTGGATGCCTTGTTGGCTTGACTATCCGCCTCAATATTGTTACTTCTCAGCACATGTTTGAAAGTGGCCCCTGTTATATCTCTAATGTTGTCTATGATACTGTTTTTAATGTTGTTCAGAGCTGTTTGCTTAAAATCGCTCCCTGAAACCATGGCAGCGATGATAATAGCTGAGTCGCCCAGGATGATTGGATTTTGCATTCCAAGTCTCTTCAGGATTGAGGTACCCAGGAAGAGGCTATAAGCCTCGGCCTTGTTGTTGGTCATGTTACCCAAGCCCCACTCGTAAGTCACCATAACTTTGCCCTGATGATCCTTGATAACTCCTCCTGCACCTGCTTGTCCCGGATTATTTTTGGATGCCCCATCGAACTGGAGGGTAGGCCTCTTTTGATTTAGTATCCATTCAGTGACTTCCTCATTAGAGCCTCTGAGCTTCCACTCCTTCCTTTTCTGGCCTATGTTGGAGGTGGTGTAGTTTCTTGTATCCAAGCTGAGACTGAATTTGCTTATCCATTCGGTCTCCCTTTTGTTCCAGCTTTCTTGATCTGGTTGGGACATTCCATTGGCACTTATAGTCTCAGAGATGAGTGCTATTGTTTTTGTCAAGGTGCTGGAGATGCTGGGCTTCTTATTATTGAAAATGCATTTATTTCGGGTGATCCAAATTTGCCAACAAAGAGTTGAGGGGATGCTGTTCCACAATCTTTTGATAAGATTCTTGTTTTTCTTGGGGTAGCGGTTCCCCCAATTTTTTTGAAGAGAGGTGATCTGGTTGGGCATTTCTCCTCTACTTAGGGGGCTAGTGATGAGCTTCCAGCAGCTTTGAGCAAAGGGGCATTCAAGAAAAAGATGGAGGCTGCTTTCTTCAGCTGCTCGGCAAAGACAACATATAGAGGGACCTAGGATGCCTCTTTTCCTGAGGTTTTCAGCTGTGAGGATTTTGCCTTTGAGGAGAGTCCAGTTAAAAAACTTGACCTTCGGGAGACATTCTGATTTCCAAACCCCTTTATGGAGAGCCCAATTATTGGTGACCGTGGCATTCTGGAGGATCTTGTAGCCTTCTTTGACTGTGTAGATTCCTCCGTTGGGGTCCCAAACAAATCTGTCCTCTGTCAATTTGTTTGTAGGAGCCGAACCAAATAGAGATAGCTTGAGTTCAGTCCAAAGATCCTTGAGATTGTTTCGAGGAGAGAGGCACTTCCAGTCCTGCCAACTGTTTTGATCCCAAGTGGAGATGTCATATAGGGAATTTAAGCTTTTTGCTTCCATCCAAATTTGAAGAGGTCTGAGATTTTGAGTTGTATTCCTTGGTCCTGATCCCATGATTCGATCTGTCCAGATGTTAATATCTCTTCCACTTCTCGGAGCTCTCGAGATATAATTTCTGAATTGGGGGAGGGCTTTTTTAATGAGCTTCCAAACTGGAGTGCACTGCCTATCAACAATTGGTTCAGATAGGATGTTGGAGTTGCGGCCATTCAGATATTTCCTTTTGATGACTTCTGTCCACCAAGCACCTTTCCCGTTGAGGATTCTCCAAATTAGTTTGAAACCCATCGCCATGTTGGATAATCTTGGGATTTTTATTCCTAATCCTCCTTTTTCAAACGGGAGGATGACCTGATCCCATTTGACAAGACTAAACTTTTTGGAGTCCTGCCTTCCTCCCTGCCATAGAAAGCTTCTTATAATTATTTCCATATGTTTGTGGGTGCTTGCAGGAGCTAGGGTGACTGCGAATTGATAAATGGGGAGAGCAGAGATGATGGCTTTGATGAGGGTAGTTCTTCCAGCCAAGTTGAGCCAAGTCATTCCCCAGCTCTGGAGTTTTCCTCTCAATTTTTCTATGAGTTTCACCCAGATTTCTGTCTTGACCGAATCTTTTGCTAAAGGCAGTCCCAGGTACATGAAATAGCTCCAGTTCCTTTGAGCTGGAATGTCAAGGATCGAAGAGATTCTTTGAATGATGTGCCTGGGGACGTTCCAGGTGTATATCATGCACTTTTTCTTGTTGAGCTTTCCTCCAGACGCTAATAGGAAGGAGTCTAGCGTTTTCTTGAATCTTTTTGCCATCAAACTGGAGGCTCCCCCAATTAGGAGAGTATCATCTGCGAAGAGTGAGTGATTTATTCCCTTAGTTCCTCTTACTATACTGATTCCTGTGATTTCTTTTTGCATTCGGAGTTTTTCCAAATGTATGCTCAGCGTTTCAGCCATGATGATGTATAGGAATGGGGAGAGGGGGCAGCCTTGTCTCAATCCCCTGGTGCTTCTGAAGTAGTTGCTTGGTCTGCCATTAATCAGAGGAGCTGTCCAGGGATGAGTAATGCACTCCATGATAATGCTGATGAAATTATTAGATATCCCAAATTTCCTGAGAACTTCCTTCAGGAAGTGGTGGTTGACCCTGTCGAAGGCGTTTGCCATGTCTAATTTGATGATCATGCCCCTTTCCTTCCTGCTTATGCTGCTGTGAATTGCCTCCTGGTAAGAATGACATTATCCATGATTTGTCTGCTTGGGACAAAGCCCCCTTGATTCTCTGAGATGAGGGAGGGGAGAAGGTTTTTTAACCTATTAGCAAGGATTTTGGTAATGATTTTGTAAGAGACATTACACAGGGAGATTGGGCGGAAACGGTCAAAGGATTGGGGATTAGGATCCTTGGGAATGAGGGCTAGATGGGAGGATTTGATGCTGTTCCCCATTTTGCATTTTAAGAAGACGTTTTTCACCATCCTTATGAAGTCTTTCTTGATAGTCTCCCAGTGATTTCTATAGAAGGCCACAGTAAACCCATATGGGCCTGGAGCCTTGTCTTGCTGCATGCTAAAAACTGACCACTTAATTTCCTCTTCCGTGACCTCTTGATCCAACTCTCTGTTTTGTGAGTCTGAGATTTTGTTTTCGATTAGGCTTAGAAACTCTGCATTGTCTTGAGGCTGGGGGTCTGTGGATAAGAGGGATTTGTAGTGTTTGTAGGCTGCCTCTTTGATTTCTTCCTAATCCCTTATCTCTTTCCCTTCCACCATGATTCTCTCTATTTGATTCCCTGCGCGTCTGAGTTTTAGGCTGTTATGGAAAAAGGAAGTGTTTTTGTCTCCAGCTTTGAGCCAAAGACACCGAGATTTTTGTCTTTGTTCTTCTTCTTCCATCCTATTTTGCCTGTATAGTTCTTTATACATTTCGTTTTCTTTGGCTTGGTCCTCCTTTGTGTACTGGATTCTCTCCTTTTCCTGATTCCATTGCTCTAGTTGTTTATGGAGGTCTGTTCTTTTTTTGTTTGCCTCTGCTGCGTGGTTTCTTGCCCACTGTTTGACAACTGTCCTGAGAGATTTAAGCTTGGTTTCCCAAATGTAATGAGGCGAACCAATGACTTCCTTTGCCCACTGCTCCTGAATCAGGTTTCGAAATTCTTCTTTGTTGTCCCAAGCTTTGTTGTATTTAAAGGGGAGAGGCCCCATGATCCTTCCCTTATCGAGAGTCAGGGCCACTGGTTTGTGGTCTGAGGTGTAGCCTTGAATGATTTTGCTTTTGATGTTTGAGAAGCTTGCAACTATTCCTTCTTGAACGAGAATTCTGTCTAGTCTCTCTTTTATGTTGCTGTTGCCAATTCTCTTGTTGCTCCAGGTGAACCTCCCGTTTTGCGGAGGGATGTCCACTAGATTATGGGTTTGGATTATGGCTTCTAGGGAATCTCTTGATGGGTCTGCATAGAAATTTCCTCCTAATTTCTCATCAGCATTCCTTATTAGATTTAAGTCTCCTCCAAGGAAAATGCTCCTTCCTTGAACTGCAAGGGGATCTGTGGTTATTGAGTCCCAGCATGAGGCTTTATCCCTGTTATGGTTTGGGGCGTAGATGTTATAAATAGTATAGTCCTCTTTTGATGCTTTGTTCTGAATGTCGGTTCTTACCCACCAGCTGTGTGAGTTTTGATTTGTGAGTTCCCATTTATTTTTGTTCCATATGGTTCCTATACCTCCTGATGCGCCAACTGCACTTATTGCTATGCCTGAATAATTTTTTCTTCTTTTTGTATGGTTTTGGAATTCTTGGTCTGAGATTTTGGTCTCCTGGAGGAGGAGAAGGTCTGGCTGCTCGGATTTAAGAAGATCCCAGACTGCATTTTCTTTTAGGGAGGAGCCCATCCCCCTACAATTCCAGGAGACCAAAATCATCATTTACCGTGTTTGGTGTGGGTCCCGCTCTTCTCTTTCATCTTTTCCCCGCTTCCTTTTGATTTGTCTAGGAAGGTGTCCATTGGTTGCTGCGTTCCAGTGGCCATTTCTTTCGCTGCGTTTTCATCTCTGATTTCTTTATTGGACTTCCTACCTACTTTTCTGGGGGGGATCAGAGGAGAGGTTGATTTCTTTTGTTTTGTTTCTGGTTAAGGTTTGTTCCACAGTTGGGGGAGGGGAGGGTTGAGGGAGGGAGAGAGGGGAGGAGGTTACAAGAGCGTTGCCTCTGGGAGAGGGGGGGGGATGTAGGGTCCTCAGTTGACAGGGATTCAAAGGGGTTAGAGGATGAGGGGAAAGGAGGGGCTGAGCTAGATGGATGAGAAGGGTGAGAGGGGTTTTCCAGGGGGACCTTTGAGCTTGGGCCAGGAGGGGGGTTGGATTTTTTCTTTTTGACTTGTTCCCATGCACCTTCAGAGATTTCAATATTACCTTCAGATTCATTTGTTTTTGATTTACTACATCTATTTGCGAAGTGCCCATACTCATGACATACCTTGCACTTGAAGGGTAGCTGCTCGTAGTCCACTTGCTGTATGTGCGTCCACTGATCTACTTTGATTTTGATGGCTTCCGACAATCCTTTCCCCAGATTGACTTCAACACAAATCCTTGCACAAGCATGCATGTTCTCTTTTGGTTCCGATCTGTCTATGAATTTGCCAACAGCATTCCCGATAGCCTTGACTGACTCGTCTCCCCAGCAGTGAAGCGGCAGATGGGGCAGGCGGACCCAAATTGGGATTGCATTAGGGACGTCCATTTCCGGGTCGAAGTTTTGAGTCCATCTATTTAGGTAAAGGCCTCGAGAGTCCATAAAGTAGGGGCCGTTCTGAAAATAAGATTCCTATCCTCCTTTGATTCAAATAGGAAGGTGTAGAAGCCTCTACCACAAAATCTGATTGCGATTTTCCCTTGCACTATCGAGTTCCAGTTGCATTCGACCCATCTTTGGACTGATCTAGGTGAGGGCCAGAGTCCCGTAAACTGTCCGACCAGGCCTCTTTCTGCTAGAGAGATTGCAGCCTTCCTCGGGAGGGAAGGAGGAAGGGAAACTTCTGGGATTTCATCTAGTTTCTTGATGAACTTGGAAGCGGAAGGACGGATTTTGCTTGTTGCGTTCTCAGGGATGAGAGAAGCAAACTGTTTCTCAAAATCCTCTGTGTCCTGAGGCAGAGGATCCGATTCCGCCATTAGAGAGCCAGATCGCAGGGGGATCGACGAGGTAGGGGGCTGCCGGAGAGGAGCCCCTGAGCTGAGGCTGAGCAGGAGGCCCAGAAAGGAGGGGGCGAGAGGCAGAAGCCCAGTAGCTAAGGGTCATGGGCCTAGCAGCGGAGCTGCCAGGCGCAGAGCTGGGGGCGCAGCAGCAGCAGCAGGAACCCTAGGCAGAGAGCCAGGGCGCGCATGCAATCTCAACCCCATTGCATCTTGAACTATTACAATCAATTGATTAGATCATTTAGTGAATTTGCCTGATATGTTTATTGAGTATAGCAATGATTGGTATGTTGTAGATGTTGGAAAGGTTTGAGATCTACATGTACATGTAATAGATATGTCTATCAATTTATAATGAGCATCCCATAAGGGTTTTGTAGTAAAATAAAAAAACAACAAATCTTTATTAAAAGACTAGGTCGTAGGTGGTTAAGGAAAATTTTTCCATTTTTCCAAATAGAAGAAGACCATTTTTTTTCCCAGAGCATAGGCTTAAGCTCTTCATACAATCTTACAACATACGGCTCTATTGTTAATAATATTTACAAGATTCCATTCACGGTGATATTTAACCAACTACCAAATCAATCATACTTCATAGAAGGCTATATGTTATGGAATTCGATAATTTTCACATTAAATACTAAAATGCATATATTTAAAATCCAAGGAATAATAGACCCATGATAGCATGAGCTAAATTATGTTTCCTAAACGAATAATGAAAACCTGAGAGGCCATGCACAACATTGACTGCTATTTTATTTGCACACATTTTATTTCATCATGACTATCACTTAAGCTCCATAACTATCAAAATCATGAGCACAAGATCATTATTAATTGTATAGAAGCTCAGGCTTAAGAAAACCTAATACCAACTTCAAGGGTAGGACATGACATGCTTAATCCCTAATTGCAATTCATCTAATGGGAGTACTGTGACCTATAAAATGACAAATTGTATTTTAGCACATATTATTCTATGAGTTTAAATCAACATTCCATGCATATTTAGACATAGAATTGGCATGTATCACTCATACAAACAGTTCAGGAAGGTTTTGCTTTACAGTGAGTACACTACTTAGTACTATGGAAAATTCAAATGGGAACTAGGACATAGTCAACGATTCTCCTCCCAACTATTGACAGGCTCCTATTGCAGTTGTCACCACCTAGTTCATGAAGACTGTACCCATGACCAAACATTCAGGGATTCCATACATCTAATCCAACCTCCACCCTTTTGACATAACAATGTTCACGTACATGGATTCCAGAGAACTAATCCAACCTCCAACCTTTTGACATAACAATGTCTAGGGATAAAGATTCTAGAGATCTACTCTAACCTCCACCCTTATAGAATAAGAGTGTGCATGTACAGGGAGTCGAGAGATCTAATCCGACCTCCACCCTTATGACATAACAATGTATAGCTACAAGGTGTCCAAAGATCTAATTCAACCTCCACCCTTCTGGCGTAATAATGTACAAGTACAAATATTCCAGAGATCTATTCCGACCTCCACCCTTCTACGGATTTTTCTACAATAACTCCACCTTGTGCAAGGAATCCAAAGTATACTGAAGACGCAATGTTTCCACCAGAAAGGCTAGACTATGGAATCTTTTGGTATCAACCCTTTCAGCATATGGGGACTCCAGAGGTGTAATTCTCTAGCCCTTTAGCAAATGAGGGATGCCAAAGGTGTAAGTCTCCAACCCTTTAGTAAATGAGGGACTCCAGAGGTGTAAGCTACCACTCCTTTAGAAAGTTAGGGAATTTAGGGATGTAATCCTCCACCCTAAGTTAATTTAGGGTTTCCATAAAACTAGATGATATATTTTCACACTTTCATCATTGCTCACTAGTTTCCAATCATCCAGTCAAGTCAATGATCTTATGAATCCCTTTGTTGGTTAACAATTATCTATATCTATTTATATGAAGTCCCCATATTGATACAACAACTCAAACATACCAACTAGGCTCGGGATCCAGTAAATGCTACCATAACCAAATTTACACGGACATAGAGAAATTAAGTCACAACATATTAAACATGTGCCTTTACCAAGTTGATTTCAGAAGAAAAAATATTAACTGATAAGGCATGACATGGAATTGAGTTTCTGAATGAAGGTAAGAATGGTAAGAGAAGTACCATATTTATAAGGCCCAAACATATGTAGTGGCTACCCTACTATCCCTGTGGCATTGAGCACATGTCTCTGAATCTTATGCATTTTTCCCTCCTCAATAATATCTTATTGGCTTCTTCTCCCCCCAGTTAGTTACATCCAAATATTTTTTATAATGCCCTTTATATGTTTGTAATAACCTACATAAGTTCATGTATCATCTTTACAATACTATTAATTCTACTCACCCATGTAATTATGAATCTGATTAAGTTTACAATGTTCACACATGTAATTACAATTACAAATTTGATCATGACCAAATTCACACCGTTGTAAGGAATTCCATGGAAGCACATAATTTATTCTAATATAATATAACGATGAAACAAATGTAGTAACCAATATCACAATCACATATATCTGAGATGACTCGTGTCATTCCACCTATCAACTAACATGAACAGGTAGTTATTTCCCTTCCTAGTTGTTAGTAACACTCCATCAAAGCCCATGGAAATGATTTCTCAAGGATGAGTGGGCACAAGTAAGGGATGATATAGACCCCGTTTCTTATTACTAGGCTTGATGGTACAACAAAGCATGCATCCTCTCATGAACCTACCTACTTGTTCTTACATCCTGGGCCAATACCCATACCTCTGTAAGTTTGCCACTTCCTTCTCTACTCTAAAGTTCCCTATAACTTTCTTTGTGCGAACCTCTCTAATTAGCTGCAATGCTTACCTTTACGAACACATAACTTATGTAGCCTTTATATTAACCCAACCTAGAGATGATAGTCAAATGTGTTATCACCATCGTGCTTATGGCTCTGGCGCTGCAATTATTGAAACACCTTGTTGATGTCCTCATCCTTTAAATATCCCTTTGCACACATCATGGGTGAATGACTCGATGTTCATGAAGTTCGAAAGGTTGTAATATTTAATAGGTGGCCTTGAAAGCATGTCGACCAACTTGTTTCTGATGCCCTTATTATACTTGATCACTTAATGAAACTATTGTAGAAACCACATACAATACTTGTACTATCTAGTCTATTATAGCTTACTTTGGGCTTGTAGGTGTTGGGCCACTAATTTTTCATTATTATTATCACTTTTTAATGTCTATTTCATTCGTTTCTACCATTCGTTATCACGCCATTTATCATAATTTATCATATAATTCCATTTTATAATTATTTATGCTCTTATGGGTAAATATTATTTTTCTCCTTTATTTTTAATATATTGAAGATTATTATACATTATTTTTCCAATGATGGTTTATAAATGATTTTTTTATAACATCACTCACGATTTTATCCTCCAAGATCTTTTCTAGATTGCAAATTTGATTTCCAGCTCACAATCAAATATTCCAACTCAGAAATTCGTTGGAATAAGAAGTGAATGTTTTGCATTGGACGCTTTGGGCAAGTGAAGATGAATCTAGAAAATCCGAGACATGGATTTTGTGTAGAACGGACCCATTCAGTGTTGCAATGATAATTTTTCCAAAATCCGACTTGGATTGAGAGAAAAGCAAGGTCCTCTAAAGGTGATTTTCTTAGATTTGTTGTTGTGGGCATTTTCCAAATTCTCCCAATTGCAATATCGGATTCTACTTGTTCCAACTGAATCATGATGGGAATATCTTTCAGGTCTGATCTTGTTTATTGACATTATGTAATCAATACAAAATTATAATGGAAATCATTTTGTAATCAACTTTGTTGTAACTTCCCTTTGCTCTCTACGTATTTAAATGAAAACAAAGATCAAAGAGAGGGCAGATAATGGAGGATAATTAGGAGATAAGAGATGGAAAATTATTAGATAGGATGTAGGAGAAGAGACAACAGATGAGAGATGAGAGATGAACAATTGTTGAATTTGAGCAAAGCTAAGAACTTCATTATGCTGTAATTATTTCTCTCATATATTTTAATGAAGGAAGTTATCCATTGAGTTCTACATCTGTTATTTGTAATCTGATCTGAGTTATTTATCAAGGTGGAACTAAGTCTTGGGTAGTTAGGCCCACTACCTTGGACGAGGTGTTGCCTTGAACATGTAAATTGGTGTAGTTATGTGTTTGTTTATTTGAATTTCAATTGTCATTCCTTAAAGTAGATTTCCTATCTTTTAACTAATTTGTTGTTTGCTGCATTTTATAGATTTGTTATTTCATCCAATTTCTAGATTCCATTTAATTTACTATTATAGATTAGCATTTGAATTATGTTGGGCGCAATAGATTAAATTTCCAATTCAGCAATCATTCAAGTTGTGTGATTAACATAACTGTTTTTCCTATCATTTACTTTTTTCTTTTAAATTTTAGTTTTATTAATCAAGTCTTACATTTTATTTCTTGTTGAATGAGCTTGATAGTATAGAACACAATCATATAGAACCAATGTTAGATGTTGGTATTTGCTATGCATATATTTTTCCGATTTCCTTGAAATAAAAAGACATTCCTTGGGTTGATAATTAATGTCTAGGTGATTAGTTGTTTTTTATTAAACAATTAATTTTCGCAACATTTTTACGTCGGTTCCGGGGAGACAGTCAAATAGCACTACCACACTAATATATGGTTGCAGATGCATACTGGACTTCGTGAGAGCTGGATATTGAAGAAGGAACGTAAGAACCTACACATGCATCCTGGAGAACCAGTGATGGGTCTACCCTCAGTAGTAAGCCTTAGGTCATAGAGCATGCAATGATAGAAGTAGGAATTTTAGAGGTAGAATTTTGAAAAAAAAAATCTCATGATTCCACTCAAGTGGTGATGTAAACACCACCCATTCCACTAACCAATTGACAGGAACATATGAAGGAGGATCCCTCAAAGAAACACATGAAGAACATCTTCTATTATATGGTAGGAAATTTCTCACATTGCTATTTTGAATTCCCTATCAGAGATCTAGGAGTGACACAAATGCACATAGTTTTCCCATCTTCTCTACCAAATTTTCATGGTTTGGCAAATGAAGACCCAGATACATTCTTATTTTAGTTTGAAGTACTTTGTAGAGGATATGATTATTGTAGTAATGATCAAAGGTTGAAAGTGTTTCCTCTTACTCTAAAAGGAGCAGCTCTCCGATGGTTCATGAGCCTTGGTGGGAACTGCATCCAAACATGGAAGGACATGAATAATGTATTCTTGAAGAAGTACCAAGACTATTGCAAGGCCAGTGAAGATATTTTTAGTATGATACAAGGGAAAGATGAAAGCTTGGTGGACTATGTAGAGCGATTTCAATACAACCTTCAAAAATCAAAGCATAAGTATTTGGAAAAAGAGATCTTAAAAACACTTATTCTTAAAGGAATCAAATATGAATTTTTAAAACTCTTAAATCTGATAGGAAAAGGTGATGTTTTTAAGCTATCATATGATGATGTTTGTGAATTATGAATAAGGTATTCAAGAGGAATCTCCAAGGCTGGTAAGAATTCTAGAGAAATTTCTTCTCTTTTCCAAATCTGCTACAAGAACAAGAGACATAGGAGCTGAAATCAATGTTTTATTTTAAAATTTTAATATGATTTTATTAGCTCTCTAAATTCACAATTGAACATTTTTCAGGTTTAGAAAAATCAAGAAATTGAAGAAGTGTTTTTTCCTCATTGCCAAAGTGAGCATCCCATAGATAGTTGTTCTGTCGTATCTAGGACGAAAGCATCATATCAAATATACGGAGAAGCTTCTACAATTTCACAACCATGGAAATCGTGGCATACATGTATAGTTCAGAACACTTCCTCTCCATTTTCTTACTTGCATAATCCATTATGGAATACTCCTGTGTTAGGGCAACCATGTCAATCTCAATATTACCCCCATCAATCTTGTCTACAAGTTTGGCATGGTTCATCTTATGATTACATGGATACTCTCCCACATCTTGTAGCACAAACAAATCATCCATATTCTTTTCCAGCTTTTCAACAACATCTTCCTTGTCTATCAAAACCATCCACACAACCCAATCAACTACATCAAAATGCTCCATGCCCTACACAATTTCCTGCTCAACTCATTCCACACCCTCACCATAATAAACTAGTACAACATGCTTACAGTGTTGAATTACAAAATTTACCTACCCTTCCCACCCATTCTATCTCACATGCACCAATGTAGAAAAATTATATTTAGATTTGGGAATGTTTCAAATCCAAAAATTGTAGAAGTTATGGAAGAAAATGAGTTTTCTTCTAGTCTGCATCAACAGGTTTTTTTAAAAACTCAAGAACTTCAAGATATGATAGCTATGGGAAATCAAGAAAGTAAAGGATATATTGAATATTGGTTTCACTCCATCATTTGTTTGCATCATCGCTCCATACTTCAACAATTTTTGACACCACCTTTTCAAGGGAAATTGGCTTCTCATACCCTACTATTTATTAACATGCATTTTTCAAATTTGGGTATGTCAATACTTGAGCCTTATTTCGAAAATGGCTCCATTGGAAGTAATCTTATATGTAAGCATATTCATTTTTCAAAGCAAAGTAGGTTAGTGTAGAAAATAAAATAAATAAGGACATAAATAAATACATTTTTTTAAATGTAAAAATAGTTGTTTTTGTTGCAACACGCTGTGAAAATCAACATCAGTGATAAATGTTTTAATTTATTTGTGTATGTAGATGTATTATATTGGAAATAACATTTCTACAAACACTAATATTCATTTTTATCACCAATTTGGAAAAATTGCTTGAATATCATATTTTTTTGGCTTGTGGGCTTGATAAAATTTCTGAAAACACAATTGGGATAGTCATGTTTTGAGGGACCAAAAGGGAATATTTTTAAAATATGTTTCTATCCTAAGTATCCCTTGATGTCTAATTTCCAAGCCAATTTGAATCACTCATTTGGATTTGAAACGAAAAAGTTATAACCAAAACATTGACAGGGTGTCTAGTAGGCATCTCAGGAAAAGAGTTGGGATAATTAGTTTTTGGAGGGATAAATGACTATATTTTAAAAACCCGTTTCTATGGTATATTCCCCTATGAATCTAGTTTACAATGCAATTTGAATCACTCAATTTTGATATTGCATGAGAGAGTTATGACTATAATACTGACTGTCTATCATAAATCTGCACTTTAAAAACTCTATTTTTCCAGCTGTTCACTTGCGTATTTGACCCATCAATTCTTCTTGTCTCCAAAACATGTTTTTATTGGAGATAAATAAATCAATATACTTTAATCTCCAATTTGAATCATTTGAATTCGTCATCAAAAGAAAATGTTATTCTTAAAATATCCACAGTTGGTCTAAGTTGGGAAATTGAAAATGACTCTGTTATGTAGGTCGTTCTAAGTAAATTTGATAGATCATCTCATGAAAATTTTAAAACCTATTTCTATTGGAAATATCCCTCTGAGTTCACTTTTATTTGGCTTTGGAATCACTCAAATCAGACGAAAAACAAAGAAGTTATGATTAAAACACTGTAGGTTAGCACGATTGGCCACTGCTCTCCTACAGGTAATAAATTAATTTTATTTTGTTAATTTTCTATGGATTTGTTTTACATAGTAGCTAATTGTTATTTTTTTGCATAATTCTTGGATTAGGGAAGCTCGATCAACTCTCTTTCTCCATGATTTAATGTTTTATTGCAGGTAGACGCTCGTTTTTTTGCAGGTCCTAGGAGAATAAAAGAGGTCAATTTATGATCCAGCGATACTGGAAAGAAATGTTAATTAAACAAGGGAATTTAATCCAATTATTTACTTAATTGATTCATAACAAAAGAAATGGAGAATTGATTTCCATTTGAAGATTCATGTCACTGCTGCCAAAGCATTTTTTCATGAGATCATTTTTTTTCCATTGACATATTGATGTTCCCTTAGAAAACAACGTCATAGATGTCGTAACTTAATTAATTGATTTATTTACTATTTTTAAATAAAGTGTTGTTTCTTTTCTGATTCCTCTTATGTTTTTGTGTTTCAAGTGTTGCTTCCTTCAAAGTTGTAGTTGTTGTTCTGTTGGCAAATGCGCAATTGCTGTTCTATCAAATGAACAACTGTTGTTCGGTAGAACAAACAACTCTGATTCCTTTTTGGTGTGTTTATAATTGCTGTTTAGTCAATTGAACAACTGTTGTTCAATCAATTGAACAAATGTTTTTAAGTCCATTGAACAGCTACTGTTCGGTAGAACGAACAACTCTGATTTATTTTTGGTGTGTTTATAATTGTTGTTCAATCAATTGAACAACTATTATTTAGTCAAGTGAACAACTGTTGTTCGGTAGAATGAACTACTATGATTTCTTTTTGTTGTGTTTATAATTGTTGTTCAATCAATTGAACAACTGTTTTTCAGTCAATTGAATAGTTGTTGTTTCATAGAACGAACAACTCTGATTTTCTTTTGGTGTGTTTATACTTGTTGTTCAATCAATTGAACAATTGTTGTTCAGTCAATTGAATAGCTGTTGTTCGGTGGAATGAACAACTCTGAATTCTTTTCGGTATGTTTATAATTATTGTTCAATCAATTGAACAACGGTTGTTCGGTAGAATGAACAACCCTGATTTCTTTGTGGCATATTTATAATCGTTGTTCAATCAATTGAATAATTGTTGTTCAATCAAGTGAACAACTATTATTCAGTTAATTTAACAACTGTTGTTCGGTAGAACAAACAACTATGATTTCTTTTTCTTGTGATCAATAATTGTTGTTCCAATAACCACATAATTGCCGTTCAATTTTAATCAAGTAGCCATTTTTCTCTCCCATGCTTTCCTATTAAAACCATCTTTTGGGATTGAGAATTTGTACCCAAGATAAATGAAAAATAGTAATATTAATGCCATACTGACTTGTAAAACCTTTGATGGTTATCTTTATTTTGAAACTGACCTGGTTTATTTATATAATGACTAGTTGAATATCTTCTCTTTGGACATATCATAAAATGATTCACTATCTTAATACCATGCTGGTTTATATTTCACACTTTTAATTGACAATTCCCTTTGGTATGATGACATAGGGATAAAAACATAACTTTCACTGGCATTTTTTACTTCTCACGCCATCCCTAACTCTTAAGGAGTAAATGAGCCTCCCTCCCTTTAAAATAAAAATATAGAAATACAATACATATCTTCTTAAATAGGATATGGGGTCTCATTACGAGCCAAACTACCATGATCATAAGGATGTAACAAGTGACATTCCATTATGACCACCACACTAGGGTAATGGCCTTCTAGATAGTCAAAACTGTCAGAAGAACAGGAGGTCTCATCACAAGTCGGCTTGATCACTTTGTTATATCCTTGTGAATGACACTATGATTATCTAGTTACCATGCCAGCATAGTGATCTCTTTATAGCAATAAACAACCATCTAAATACTAAATAGAGGATTCTGGCTCATTTTTGTGTTAAAAAGAAACCCTGTCGAGACTATGAATGCCTGCTGGAAGCAGTGGCTCTTCTTATGGTATTGGAGTTCTATGTTACATTGCCAATTATTCTTTATCCCATTATTTCCTATTGATTCATTTCTAAAGATAAATTTACCATTTGAACAACGTTTATAACTATACTAACCCATATGCATGGTAAACTATATTTTTATATGAATTATATCAATACGGTCTGATCAATCGATGCCAGAAATCATTATCATCTATCGTTTGTCATGTTTGTGTCATATTTTTCCACCTAAGGAAACATCTCTTCCCATAATGATCAATTCTCTATTTTAATCCTTTTGTGGTCATTTCCCATCTTCGCGATTTTTACTACTCTGACCATTTTTTTTGTTGTATTTACGCTACTCTGACTATTGTCCTGCCTCATTTATTAATCCCCAATGCCCTTTCCCTTTTTCCTATGCTTTATGGTTGTGGACACCCTTTTCTAATTGGAGGGGGGAAGGTATGCATTATGGGATAACATGCGTAATAATTACCGAACTCTGCCATAACTTGCTGATTTGACAAAATATTATTATTGCATTTATACAAAAGTTTTTTCTTATTGAAATCTTTACATGCGGTTTATATGTTGTTGTTCAAAACTAAAACTGTGGATTCAAGAAAATTGCATGCAGAGTAGTGAATTGTTTACAGGAGAACAACAAGTATGGGGGGGAACTCTATTCAGAATGAGCCCACACTATTGCAATTAACAGAAGAGGCTCGAGAAACTCGCGAACGCTAACAATTGTTTAGACAATATGTGTTTGTGTGGCTTCCACATTTTGCATCACTTTGAGCATCAACTCAACCTACATCAACTTCAACAAATTCCAGCCCATACAAGCCATTCCACATTTTTTCGGAGGTAAAATTGAGGTAAAATAGCATAAGTTTCTGATTTATTAAAAAATTAGGAGGATTTCATGAAAATCCATTGAACATTATTTATTATCATTCATTTCACATCTTTACCACTTCCCATTTTCAGAGACTCAAAGGCTTTCGGTTTGGGGGAGTGTTAATTTATTTCATTTATTTATTATGACCATGCCATCATCCATCAATCTCCTTAGTCATTCTCAAAACCTCCCTTATTCCATGTTGTTTTACAGCGAGCATAGATTTCAACAACATTTGTAGCGACCACCTCAATTTGTTTTCGAGTATTGCGAGGGCATGCTAATTCTCCAGTTTCGGGGAGAAATTGCTACACATGATGGATGTTTTCCACTTTCTTTTTCATTTAAGGCATACAATTTCATTTTTACACAGTGCAGAAATTGATTTTCATATATCTTTAAAACTATGAGTTAAATTCTTGTGATTTTTGGACAACAAAGAGGTATCATTAAAATATATTAACCCATAAAATTTCAAGTTAAATTAGTTTGTAAAATTTCAGAAATCATGCACTGTCATCTACAACCATTTTTATATCTCATGATTTGTGCATCAAAACGATTTGATTTTTTGGATTAGAGAAGCAATAATATAGTAGAAACCTACTTGCAAAATTTCAGCAATATCTGGTTTGTAGTTTTTGAGAAAATGGTTAATGAAGCTTGTCGTTACTTATATCATATTTTGCTACAACTTCATATACATATAGTTGAAAGTCAATGTGAAAATTATTACACCTTCATGAACATTGTTGAAATTGAATATTCATTATTTGAGGAAGAAGTCATTTGTTCCATCAATTTCATGAGTTGGGATGAACATTTTTGTATTATAGCTTGGTTAATATAGAGGCTTTGAGTTGCATGAGGACATGCAACATATTCAGTTTGGGTGTATGTTGGGCCACTAATTTTTCATTACTATTATTAATTTTTAACGTCTATTTCATTTGTTTCTACCATTCATTATCATGTCATTTATCATAATTTATCATATAATTCCATTTTATAATTATTTATGCTCTTATGAATAAATATTATTTCTCTACTTTATTTTTAATATATTGAAGACTATTATGCATTATTTTTCCAATGATGGTTTATTAATGAATTTGTTATAACATCTCTCATGATTTTAAGCTTCCAAGACCTTTTCCAGATTGCAAATTTGATTTTGAGCTCATAATCAAATATTCCAACTCATAAATTCACTGGAATAAGAAGTGACAGTTTTGCGTTAGACATTTCGGGAAAATGAAGATGAATTTGGAAAATCTGAGGCATGGGTTTTGTGAAGAACGAACCATTTCAGTTTTGTTAAAAGAACTTTTCCAAAATTTGGCTTGGATTGAGAGAAATGCAAGATTCTTTGAAGGTGATTTTCTCAGATTTCCTGTTGCGACCATTTTCCAAATTCTCCCAATTGCAATACCAGATTCGACTTGTTCCAACTAAATCATGATGAGAATATCCTTCAAGTCTGATCTTGTTTATTAAGATTATGAATCAATCCAAAATTGTAATGGAAATCATTTTGTAATCAACTTTGTTGTAACTTCCCTTTGTTGTCTCTGTATTTAAATGAAAACAGAGATCAAAGAGAGGGCAGATAATGGGGGATAATTAGGAGATAGGAGATGGAAAATTATTAGATAGGATGTAGAAGAAGAGGTAACAGATGAGAGACGAGAGATGAACAATTGTTGAACTTGAGGCAAAGCTAAGAACTTCATATGCTGTAATTATTTCTCTCGTATATTTTAATGAAGGAAGTTATCCATTGAGTTCTACATCTATTATCTGTAGTCTGATCTGAGTTATTTCTCAAGGTAGACTGAGTCTTGGGTAGTTGGGCGCACTACCTTGGACGAAGTGCTTCCTTGAACATATAAATTAGTGTAGTTTTGTGTTTGTTTATTTGAATTTCAATTGTCATTCCTTAAAAGTAGATTTCATTTCTTTTAACTAATTTGTTGTTTGCTGCATTTTCCAGATTTGTTATTTCATCCAATTTCTAGATTTCATTTAATTCATTGTTCTAGATTAGCATTTGAATTAAGTTGGGTGCAATAGATTAAATTTCAAATTTAGCGATGCGTGATTTAATTTAGCAATGATTCAAGTTGTATGATTAACATACTTGTTTTTCATGTCATTTACTTTTTTCTTTTTAATTTTAGTTTTATTATTCAAGTCTTACATTTTATTTCTTATTGAATGAGCTTGATAATATAGAACACAATCATATAGAACCAGTGTTAGCTATTGGTATTTGTTATGCATATATTTTGTTGATTGCCTTGAAATAAAAAGACGCTCCTCGGGTTGATAATTAATGTCTAGGTGATTAGTTGTTTTTTATTAAGCAATTAATTTTTCGAACAACACGTACTATAGTGGTTGGTGATATGTGTGGATTATTGTAGCCTTTCCCATCAGATAAGGTTTCCACTTCTTCACAACTTGCATTAGTGCATAGAGCTCCTTATCATAGGTAGGATATTTAAGAAATACCTTATAAAATATTTAGAATGGTACCATACAGGCCTTCCTCCCTACATCAAGATTACCCGCATAACATACCCACTCACATTTGTCTCCACTTTGAAGGGCTGCTGCAAATTTGATAATGCCAAAACTAGTGCTTAACTGATCTTATTCTTTACCTCCTCAAATTCCCTCTCCCGACCATTTCCCCGCTAGAAACTCTTTCCACTTATTGATATGGCCTGGAGTGGTGTTGTTATTTCTAAAAATGAGGTTACAAATTTACTCAGGTATTGTGCTACCCTAATGTAACTCCTATCTTAGGAAACATTAGTAGGCATCAATAATTTCGTGATGGCCTCCATCATAGTAGAATATATCTTCAACTCTACTCCACCTATCACATACTCTAGACACATGAAATACCACTATGCAAACTCACACCTCTTGACATTTGCTAACAGTTTGCACTTCTTTCCAACATCAAATGTGAGATGTGCTCCTCCTTGGTAGCATTGTATACATGTATATCATCCAAATAGAAAATAACAAATGTATCTATAGAAGGACACAATATATCATTCATTAACCTCATAAACATAGCTACAACATTATTTAGGCTGAATGGCATGTTTAACCTCTCATAAAAACCTTTCCTAGTTTTGAAGATGGCCTTTCGAGTATCTTCTTCTTTGACTCAAACCTGGTGATATCCATACTTTAAGTCTAGCTTGGTGATGCATTTTTCTTACTACAACTGATCGAGTAACTCATTTATTCTAGGTAGTGGGTACCTATTTTTTAGAATATTCATTCAATGCCCTATAATCTAGACACATTCGCTAAGTTCCATCCTTCTTTGACACAATGACGATAGGTGACTCACATGGTGATGTAATTGGTCCAATGATACCCTGTCCTAGTAGTTTTCTTAATTTTTTCTTAACCTAACTCGTTGCTATAACCCAATATTTGACAATGTGGAGTCAAAAAATAGTTGGATCTCGTGCTCCACTTCCTTCTTAGGTGGTGTCCCTTTAGGCTCCCAGAACACATCCCTATACATCTATAGAAACTCTTCCAGTTGTTATTTATATTTCCTTTTACACCCGTTTAGGTATGCTTTTACTCTCACTGACTCTTCTACATATTGATTTTCTCTTAAAAATAGTACAATACACTTCTTGCTAGAATTGATGAGTTTCTTGGCTTGGTTGGCACTTACTAGAAAAAAATTGGACTTTCCTTTGTGTGCAATGACGATTAAAAAAATTCCATCCTTGACGAGTAGGTACTAGTTGGCATCAAACTTTTCTTTTTTGGAATTGTATCTTTATGTGGTAGAGTTTGGTCATTTCCTTCTCTTCCTGTTGCTAAAGGCTACCAGATTCATCTCTCTCTACACTAATGTACAAACAATTTTCTCATCCATGTCTGAGATAATTTCAACTTGGTTACTCAAATCAATGATCATGAAATTCTTCTTCTTATTATCTATATTTTTATTCTTCAGATTGAGTTATGGATACAACTTCCAATACTTCTCCTCTATATGACCGCCAACGCTAGAAGAGTTATAATGGTTGCTGGGATATTTGCACTAGTATGTTGTGGCCATTGTATTTTTATTCCCTGACCCTCTTCCACTTCTTCTTACCCTCCTTAGAAGTATCATGGTGCTCCTTCTGATTCAATCCATTTGATTGCCCTTTCTTTAGGCCTATGTTCTCTAGGTACTATGCTTATACAAAAGCTTCATCCTCTAGTCTAGGCTTCAACAACATTTCTTGCTTCCACAGATGATTGTGTAGGCCCCCTAAATACTTGAGGACTACATCTAGGTTTTTTTTGGAGATACCCAACATTATGGTCATCTTTCTAAATTTTGTGGTGTAATCATGTACACTCTTCCCCTACTTCTACCTGAAGTATTGTCATTGGATCCACTAGTCCTCCACATAACTGATAGTGTAAAATTATGACACGAGGGTTTTAGATTACTCCCATATAGTCACTAGAGGATCTTCCTCCAACCTCAAGGTCCCTGTGTGGATTTCCTACCAGGTCAAGGCATGGCCTTAAAAATTTAGCTGCACTAAAATATTATATTCTTTCTCTATATGATGAACATTGACATAAGCTTATAATTGCTACAACCAATTATTTAGCTTCAGAGCATTGATATCACCTTAATATCAATATTTGATTCCATTCTCAATGTAAATTGCGAACAGATCATGACAATCGAATCGGGTGGATCCTTTTAATTTTTTTTGTTTGGCTCCTTCTTTGTTTCTTCACGATCTCCTTATCTCCCCTCTGCCCAAACCTTTGCATTAGAACCCTTATCTTCTTTGAATAGCCCAAGCTTATTGGTCAAGGATTCCATGAGGCGATTCAAGTTATGATTTATATTTGCAGCTTGTGCTTCTAGCCACAAAACCTATCCTTTGTAGGATCAGGAGGCTTTGATTGATTTGTCGACCATGACTAGGATTTATGATTTTCTTCTTAGCCATACTAGATCCTTTGCAAATCTCCACAATATGCCCAAATAAAATTTATTTGATATAATATGATTCATAAATTTCTATGGATATTCTATTGGACAGTTCATCCTAATAAATCTTATAAAATTATACTTAAAATTTTGAAATATACAGTATGAGTGTCTATTTCTCTTTATATTTCTAGATTTGTAAATTATTGTTTATTATGTATTCATGAAATCTATAACTATGTAGAAAATAGAGAACAATAAAATAAAAACTCACAAACCATAATTAACACAAGATATATTATGAGAAACCATTCATGGAGAAAACCTAACTCGAAGGTGAGGCTACTTTGCTCGCTTTCTCTAAATAGAACATCATTGCAAATACAAAGAAGTAAGGCATGTGGCCCATGGGCTACTACAATGCAAAACTATTCTTTTTGTTCTCTCTACCTATCACTCTTGGCTACTCTGCTTGTATGTGGAACAAAATTCTCTCGAAAAGAATGGAACCCCTTTTCCTCCTAGTTGTTCGATTATAACACAACCCCATGGCCTACTAGTTGTTAGGTTTGATTCCTTCAACTCTTAACTAGAGTTACAACATGGACTCTTCTATATTTTTATTTATCATGGTCACATCGCTATCCCTTTTCCATCAGTAATTGGGATGACATGGAATCCTCTCAAATTATGGTGGAAAAAATAGGATGGGTCAACTTCCGAGTGGCATAACGTTTGCATACATATGTCGATAGAGGTGATTCCTGCATCATTGGAAAGGTATTTGTGTGTAAAATAGGAAACATAAGTTCCACACTAAATGGAAAAATAATTTTCAGAAGGTTTCAAATCTCAATTTGCCAAACTAGATCCCACTGGTAAAAATGATTCTATGAGCTGATTCCTCCACATTTTCCACTCCAAAAACATACAAATAAATTAAAAACAATATAATATTCCAATTCTTATCATTAACTTTCAGTTACACATTATCATTTTTAAAAATCAAAATTATACCACACTTTACATTCAAATAATTCTGAATAAGATACTCAAGTGAGAAATTCACTATAAAATGAATATTGAAATATGATTAAAATAATGAATACAGTTTTAATTATGATTAAAATGTTTTATTAATCAAATTATTTCAGATTGAACTAAAATCGACTTATGAAATGATTCAGATGTATCTTAACAAATTAGGCTTTTTTTCCTTTATAAAATTGGCGACGTATCATATTGTATTGGTAGATTAATGTAATAATGTAAAAGAGTGAAGAGAGTCATATCTTGTAGCCAACGTTACTTATTTTTTGGGACTAGTTTAAATAAAATGAAAGATTCATGGGATGAATCACATTATATTGGTGTCTATTTTTGTATCATGTTATTTTGTACATTATCATAATATATTTTTTATAATGGTAGTAGATGACCCGAGTATTCTCATATTTTTATAATCTTAGTAGACGACTTGAGGTATTCTCATATTTAATGTTCTTCTAGGTAGTTTAAATAAAATGAAAGATTTATTGAATAAACCATATTATATTGGTCTCTACTTTTGTATTATGTTATTTTGTACACTGTCATAATACATTCCTCATAATGGTAGTAGATGACCTGAGGTACTCTCATACTTAATGCCCTTCGCGGAAGGAAATAACAGTGTGAAGTAACTTTGATTAAAGTATGCAAGCTATGATTAAAGACGCTATGTAGTTTCTTAGATATGACATGGATGAGTCTAAAGGAGGTATCTTAATGTTTCAAGGATTTGCAAAAGATGCAACATGAGATTGTGCAGCCTGTGGTGGAAACACTAGTTAAATAAATTAAGGCTATTCTTAGAGTTTTAGAAATAACACGGTTAAATAAATTAAGGTCATTCTCAGAGTTTCAGAAATAATTGCACCAGAAGACACTCTACAACCAAGTATGGGGGAGATGTGTAGAGTTTAAGTATATGTAAGAAAGATTATATGTCAACAATTTTTAAATATTTTATAAACTTACAATAAACTTAAAATATAAGAGAATCATAATATTAATTTGTAAATAGGTTTTCTTATAAATATCAATGGGTTATCAATACACATGCACAAAAACCATAACTTATTTCAAGATCAACAACTATTTTATTTTATAAATATTTTAAAAATTAAATTTTAAAAGCAAAAATTTAATGAGGAGATGTTGTTTAATACAACTTAACATTTGATCACTCAAAACAAATTAAAAATTAAAAAAATAAAATAAAATAATTAATAATTATAAATTACATTAAAACATTTAAACATTTAAAGAGATCAAATTACATAAATTGGAAAAAAATAAAAAAAAAATAAAATATATAATAATTATAATTATAATTAATTATAAATAATAATAAAACCAATTTAAACTTTTTGGCCTTCTAAATTAATATTGAAAATTTCTCTAATTTAATAAAATAATGATTAAAATAAATAATTACTTTATAATTAGAAATTTTAAATTACGTATAAATAAATATACAAGCGTAATACTTCAAATGCTCAAATTTGGAGTCCACCATAGAACAACCAAAGATTCCAAATATCCTAGCTTGAAAGGCTATTGGATATTGATGATTTCCAAAGTAAGAGCTATGGATATTGATGATTTCCGCAAAGTAAGTTTAATAGTAGAAATATTTAAAAAATATTTAAAGTAAGTTTTAATAATAAGAAATAATTTAAAAAATAATAATTATTTTATAGATAAAAACTTGTAGATTACATACAATTGGATATTGGTGTCTCCTTACCCCTCATAGGTTGAGAGCCATCAAAATTTAGATGCCCTCGTTTGGAGAGAGCTGTATATTGAGAATTTTCACAAGTAAATTTGAAAGTGTAAAAGTGTAATGTTAAGTTAAATTTGATTTGGTAAAAGAATTAAATTTATTTTCGGTAAACAAATGTTTTTTAGGTTAATATTATCGTAATAAAAAAGAAAAGAATTTTTTAAAGAAAAGAAGGGGTTGTAGTAGATATGTTGTAATAATATTCATTTAATTAATAAAAAAAACTAAATTTTTTATTAGAATATAAGTAAACTACATTATATTGGTGATTCATTTTTTATATGGTTATTATTTTGTGTTTATTTTATTATTAATTTTTATTATTTTATATAATAATAATAATAATAATTTATTTAAAGTTATTAACCTTTGAATATTAAAAATTTCCATAATTTACCCTATCTTTTAAGTTTGAAGTTGAACTATAACCTCTTTACTGAAAAAAAGCATGTTTTTAACCCTTATACTTGATAAAAAAACCAGAAAAACCAAATTAACGGCCATCCTTGAAAGAAAGAAAAATATATTTTTTCTCTTTATTAAAGCTATAACGCACTCTGCAAGTGATAGTCGGGGCGTTATAACGTTGCTGGGCGTTAGTACGCAGACTCTATAAGTTGAGCCACGTTAACCAGTTAAAAGCACCTATTAAATGGAGTTATTTTATAGTTTTTAAAAGGTTAAATGTTATTGAAAGAAGTATTAAAGGTAATATTTAAAGGAAGCTTTATGAAATATTTTTCATAGAAGTTTGATATGATATTCGAAAGTTTTGAAAGGAGTGGTATGTAATTTTTAAAAGTTTGTTAGTAAAAAGGTGTGGGGATTTATTTAAAGTTGATTTTTTTATTTAATGATTAAAAAAAAAGTGTTGTTTTTTATCCGAAGTGTGTGTTTTAGGAATTTGCAAAGGTTTATTAGCATAAATTTTTGTTTTGTTGAGCATGATAGTGTTTTGGAAGAAGATTGTGTCTTACGGGGTGTATATTAAAATCATATTTTTTTTTCGAGTGTGATATCAAAGATAGTCTCATGCAATCAGGAAAGCAACTCTAAGATAGGAAAGACAACAGTTATGGGTCGCAAAGCGTGATTGAAGAAGATTAAGAAAATGAATCGAAAAGAAGAGGCAGAGATCGTAGCCATCATTAGAGAGGTTTAGGCTACAACCGAGGAACTGAGAAGTCTAGTAGAAGACGGAGAAGAGATCAGGGGTGATTAGTGTAGCTTTGATATGCTACCACCTCCTATATTTACTCATAAATATTTTGATTTTTGGGTTATCAAAATGCTAACTTTTCTTCAAGCTAAAGACTTAATTGATTACTGGTCTAATAAGCCATATGATGAAGTATGCGATGCTTCAACATTGAATTTTATAAAACAAAACTTATTTAATCACTGGTCAAATGTTGGAAAAATAACTAAGAGGGGGGGGGGCGGGGGGGGGGTGAATCAGTATTAACAAATTAACAATATTTCATTTCCATAAACAAATTTATATACGCTACTTCAGTTAATGCAACTTGCGTATGTATGCAACTGTGTTAAGAGCAACCAGCGTACACTTTGTAAACTTATTATTTAGTCAGTTGATCTTTATTTTGTGTATCAGAACCATATAAGCAATAACAGGGATAGTAAAAACAGAGCAGACAATCACACACAAGAACACAAGATATAAGATGGAAACCCAATGTGGGTGAAAACCACTCGCCGTAATTCGTCTCTATCTTCTTTTAATAAGAAACTTCTTTTTAGAATATTTCTGTATTGGTGTAGCCTTATACCAGTATGCAGGCTTCTACTTGTAGAAGGCTACAACCTTCTCTCGTTCTCCAACTTCTTCTGTAGGGGAGCTACAACCCCCTTAGCTCTTGTACTAGCTGATGTACTAGTATGTAGGTGCTGACCTACAGAAGGCTACAACACCTCTCTTTTCTTCCAGGGACCATGTTTCATAAATTTTCAGATTGGATCCATCAATAACATCATTCAAACATCAAATATATCTGCATCAATCAATCTCCCTTGCACTAACCAAATCTGAATCAAACAATCACTTTTCTGAAAGTTGTAACCAGAATACAGTAACAGTACCAGAACCCAAAACATTGCAACCAGTAAACAAAAGTAGCTAAAACATATTTTATGAGACGTACGCTACTTCGATATGTAGAACCTGCGTGGATACGCTACTATATGAAGGAAAACTGGCATATATGCTGTTTTGACTTGCCGAACCAGTGTGTATACGCGCCTTTTCTATACTGAACCTGCATACAGATCTGTAAAAGATGTTATACCCTTTTCAACTATTCAGTTATACTAGATCATCAGATTTACAGATCAAGACAAGCGCCAAATATAAAAGATCGAAATTACACAAAGATACTTCTCTTCAAGCCTTAAGATCTTAACCCATCAATAAAACTTATCCTTCTTCTAGTGCTCAGGTTCCTCCTTGATTCAGATCCAGCTATGCACCATAACCCAATCACTAGTATTATAAATATTGCTCTTCATTAGATATTCAAATACTTGAGTGCCTTTGCCTAATGATCTCGTCCTCCTTTTATAGTCTTAGGCCTTACTTAATACCATGGTCCAAAACCACTTAGAAGCAATACCTTGGACCAAATACCTGGGGTCAACACTTCAGTCAAGACACCTTGGATCAATACCATAGGTCAAAATACCAGGGACCAAATACCACGGACCAAATGCCACGGACCAAAACCAAGTTTTCCAATATGTACGCGCTTTTCTTTGTGTGAAAGTGAGTGTATATGCATACACGTCTTCTAGACTACGCAGTCACGTGTATACGTGGGTTGGTCAAGGGGAACCTGCATATATCTCTTTTCCTTCATTCTGAGAGCCTGAGCTATGATCTATCATCTAAGTGAGTTGACATCAAGGACAACACCTGTGTCATAGCGCCAAACCTGTGTCTTAATGCCAACAATCTCCCCCTTTGGATTTGATGGCAACAACCACACCAAGTCACTCTCCCCCTTTGACATTAAGGGAAAAGGGCTGAAATCTCTAAAATATCTGATTGAGCTCCCCCTTTGTAGATGTCAATATATATTAATTTGTCCATGCTCCCCCTGAGCACATGCAGAGTTTGCAAAGGTATTAAAGAATAACACGACTCTACAACTCAACTAAGTGAGTATGACTTTCCTATCACCAATGACTCATACATACATCCATCTCCCAACCAAGTGGGGATATTTGACTCATCCACCCAACCAAGTGGGGATACATAGAAAGGTTATACAAGATAAGAACATTACATCATCCATCCCAGGCATAGTGGGGAAACAAAATAGGTCGTTACATGACCTTGATAATAAAAGATATACATGACATATTGACAAATATTGAAAACAAGACTCTGATAGTCATCAGCAACTATCATCAGCAGCATCTGTTAATCACATCTAGACCAACAACCATGATCTCCCTTTGCACCTGTTCCATCTGAACCAAAAACAATTGTCAAATTTGTACCAAAATCTTCTAAGATAATGCCAATAATGTATTATTAGAAGTATATACTCCCCCTGAACCTATGCCAAATGATCACTGCGAGACCCATATCCGACTCTTTCCCATTGATATTCTTCCATTCAACATATACGCGACTGTATCCATTGCAACCGGCGTATATACATGGATACGCTTCATGAAACTCGTGTACACCCACTTTTCTCTGAAACAGATATGAATTAATGGCAAGAAGATGAATTGACTACTCCCAGATTTTGTCTGAGGTATTCAAATGTCTCTCTGGGCAGTGGTTTGGTGAATATATCAACAACCTATTCTTTGGAGGGAACATATTCCAATTTGACCTTTTGTTCAAGCACTTTTTCCCGGAGAAAATGATATTTGATAGGTATGTGCTTGGTCTTGTAATGCATGACAAGATTCTTTGGAATACTAATTGCACTTGTATTATCACATAGAATGGAGATGGGTGGAGTACTGTTAAGTGGATAAATCGTTCTTGCAGACAAGACCGATCTCCCTAGTATCAATTGATATCTAGAAACAAGCAGGACAAGAAAATATAATTTTCTCTAAACATAGTTCGATTCATTAATAAAAACTAAGAGGTGTTTTATAGACCCTACCTTAATTCCAACGCTAGTTTGTGGCAGCCTTGCTCCAATAGCTTCAAAAGAGTTTCCTTTTAATAATCTGCAAACACAAACAAGCACACATCAAAGAACACTTGCACAGCTACTATAATAAGTCATGTTCATCATAGTGATCAAGGAGTCTATGAAATAAACCATTAAACACAGCTCATTGAGAAAAATAAATTTGATTGTATTAACTTTAACAAAGAATAACTTTACAATCTTGGTGCATTGATGTTGTACAAGCTCTTCCCAGGGTCTAGGCAGGAATCTCCTCTACTTTGACAAGCCTCACTCTCTCCCAAATGGGATCAAAAGTATGTGATCTTTCCTCTCAAAAGCTCAATTAGGAAGACTAAGTTCCAGCAGCATTTACCCTAAAAAATATTCAGCTTTCAACCTCCCTAGTAACCAACCCAAAGCTTCATTTTATAGTGCAAGGGAAGGAGGTTACAGGTCCACCATTGAAGGGATAGAGTCCTCTTTCAAGGGGATAAACTCCTCACATCAAGGGGTTATCTCTTTAAGGGATGGGATGCATGCATCCTCAAGGAGCAAACTTGCCAGCGCAAGATTCCCTCTAGAAGCTTCCAGAATTGACTCAAAGTGAGTTTTTAAGAATAAACTTGCGCCTTTTTAAATTTTACAGGGGTTCGCACCCATAAATGCAGATACAGAGTGGTCAGGTGTGCAGGGGACATGACCAATGGGTGCGGTACCGCAGGTAATGCTAAGAGAAAGTGCGAAACCAGAGTTTTAGATATTTTTAAGAACTTTCTCTCATTTTCAAAGCTTGATATGTAGAGCTGAGGTTTAAGACTTGCAAAGGAGGTATCTATGAGTGTTGATGGACTCATATTGATTACAGAAATTCATGGTGACAATTTTTAGTGTAACAGATTGCCCCCTAAAGTGCGAAGTCTATAATAGATGATGATGGTTTTTGTCATCTAAGAAGAGTGAAGTACTTTATCATTTCAAGGATCTTCCTGTGGATACCCCGGTCGGAACCTCTAAAAACATTCAATGAAATATATATATATATATATATATATATATTATATAGTATATATATATATATATATATATATATATATATATATATATATATATATATATATAATATATATATATATGGTCATATCATCACTGAGGTAGGCATTCCCATACTCAGATAAAAACTTACTAGAAACTATCTAAACTGCTCTGATACAGGAATGATTTTGTGATACATCACAAGTATAGACATATGTAGACATAGTATGGGCACAACCATCTGTTTATGAATAGTCCACTGTATAATGAATAACAAAATTCCTCGCAGCCTGGATGGTGGAAACTAAATCCATGGTCTTCATTTCTACTTCCTGAACTAGTACGATACTATCCATGTGAATGAATGTGTCGAAGTCGAACATGGTAGAAACCACTTGATTACCAGTCAATGATGTAAACTATTAACAAGTGTGAGAGGAACCACCAGTAATGTCAATGGCCCTCAAAGTACTCAATACAATCCATGAAATGTGAATGAATGAGTCGATGTCGAACACTTCACAGAATCCTTTGATCGAAGGTCAATGATGCAACCTGTCGTCAAAGGTGAGAAACCTGCCATTGAGGCATGCAGATTCCAAGGTACTAACGATTTCTATATCATCTTTATAGATAATGAGTTGGAGTCGATAGAAAGTGATCCGTCGTAGGCAAGCCCACAACACGAAATCATAGATCAAGTTTTGAAGAAATGTATTTGGTAAGGACTAACTCAGGGATGGTTAAGATGGATGTCAGATATTTCACAAATGAATGGTTTATTTGAACTGACCTCTTGAACACATAACGACGTTGCAGATGGTTTGGTGATAATTGACCTAAAGCTAATACCCAGAAACCGGCTGAAGACTTTCAATATGGTTTGATTAACTGTTAGGCAAAGTATTTCCCAACCCAAGTGAACGAACAGTGTCATGTTCAAGAGTGGTTAACTACTTTTCAAAAGACAAAGTATAACAATCAGGTTCATTTTCCTCTCTTTTTCCCCACCATTTCTGGCAAGTACCTCTTTATTTTTGACAAGCTTAAGGAGGATAACATTTGCTTGGTTATAAGCTCATCCTTTGGATGAGTCCAACTTAGTTTAAAATTCGAACCCTAAGAAGGAGTTTCTCGTTCCTGTTTGAAATTGAACAGGTCCTTTACTGTTAAATTTTAACGAGTCCAGTATAGGAGAAACTCAGTGTTTTTCAATTTTAGGGAGTCAGAAGAAAAACTTAAGAAAACTCCATGGTTGTCCTTTTTCGTAAATTTGTGTCTCCCAAGCCTGAAAAAGTATAAAATAAAACTTAAGAGAACCACTTGACCATTACAATCAAGGAGTGTTTTTCATAATTAGTGTCTTCAATCTGAAAAAGTAAAAAAGTGATCGAAAACAAGTCGTTTTATTACCAATATCAAACTTGAAACGACAAAAGTCCGCAATCTTTTCATGTTTATACGGTCAGAAAAGAGCTGTAAGTGGACTGTCCTTTTAATTCTGTTTTAACAAGTCTAAAAAGAAAAACTTGGCAATCTTTTCATATTTTACGAGTTAGAAAAGAGCTTAAAGAGGACTCCTATGTTTTTTGTTGAAAATGATCAATTCTTCCTGAAAACCCAATATTCTGCACAAAAACTGCAAACATTACTCATATCTGTTTAAAATTAATAAAAATGCATAAAAAGTGACCTTTTTAAAGTGAAAAATAAACAAATTAAAAATTCATTTATTCAAAAAAATCTTATAAAAGGGGCTTTTGCAAATTCATTTTCACCATTCGACTTTGGAGTAAAAGAAAGAGCTTTTGGTAAGAAAACTTCCTGTGAAGATTGCAGAAAATCCGACCGTTGGAATTGAGAACCATCCTCTTCAGGTAATCCACATCATCCCTGACTTACATTTCATCTTCATTTTTAGGGCTTTAAATTCATTTTTTGAGGAAAAATTTGGTTAAAAATCGCTCACGGTGGTTGCGTAGGCGTACCATGTGTACCCTGCGAACCCCGACTTTTTCATACAAAAGAAAAAGTTGGGGTCCCACACCTGTCCTTAAGAATGAGTGCGAACCTATGCACTGTCCCTAACTCGACGGGTGCGGACCCCACGAAACGCGTTTTGAAACCCTATATTTTCTCATTTCTGCCCAAACATTTAAAAATTACAAAATTCTAAACCGCCAATTTTGCAATGCAGATACACAAGATGGTTGTTTGGCAGGAAAGAGAACATGAAGATGTGGATCAAGCCGCAATACTCCATCCACCTTCAATACAGGTTTTAAGAGCATGCAGACTACTGAAATTTTGGGGCAGACATGGCATGAGGGCACAGGTAGACTTTCTACAATGGCTGATAGACAGGTGGAGCATGCAGGACCCGTGTTTCATTATTGGTGGCCACTGGCTCGAAATCGAGCCCGAGGACATTTATTTTTTGACTGGTTTGCCGAAGAGAGGTGAAGGATTATCTCTATTCAGATCTAGGCCAGGTGGCCAGTCTGTCACTAGTCTCTGACTAGAGTTTTGCAATGTCCAAACTACGGACAAATGGATAGATGTTAAGACCATCACCCATCCTGAACTTAATTGATCGCATTTACTGTCACCAGATTGTGCGGGAGCACAACATTGCATCTAGCTACCGGTTCCCAAATGCGCATGGTAGTAGACTGCTTCCGAGGCACCATCTTCAACTAGTGCAATGCTGTCTTGGCCAATGTGAAAGGCAAACTGACTAGGGCAAAGAATGGACAACTAAAGAACTTTGGATATGGTTACTTAGTTGTGAGCTTTGCCCTAGAGAGGGTACCTATGTTGGTTCCACAACAACTTAGCGTTGAGGTTAGACTTCCCCGAGATCCTAGGATTATGCGCTAGGTTGCAGTCATGGCCCGTCATTCTGAGGAGCGCACTGAGGTTGTTCGATTCCCACCTGATTATTTTCGCTGGTTGGGAAACCAACTTTTTGTGATACAAGATTTCCATATGCTGGGATGGATTATCGTGGTGATCTAGACATGGCTCTTCCACCAGGAGAGCAATGGGATGATACAGGTAAAATTGTTTTCAACATTTTTCTAAATTATATATATATATATATATATATATATATATATATATATATATATATATATATATATATTATATATATATATATATTTGTTTTTAAATCGTCCAAAAACTGATAGTAAAAAGTTTTAAATGCAGATGTGGGTCCACGACGACCAGCCGCTCTCCCGCCCTATGAGAGAAGACACCCAGTTGCTGCAGCACTGGCCCCACAGGACCAATCAGCAGAGACCTTGGCCGAATTGGAGAGTCATCTAGAGCACTTAACAGTAGATATGCCAGAGACTAGCATAGATGGTATTCCTCTTAGGCTTCAGCGCTAGGTGATTGGGGTCCCAGGACCTTTTAGGAGGTTCCTTTGTAGGGTAGCCCGAGCAGTGGTTTCTTATCGTGATCATCATCAGGAATAGGATGATCGCCTTTGTAGATTTCATATGCCATTTATATTTTTTTGTGCTATCATTTTTGCCGATCATAAGGTGTTTTTCAACCTATGATCAAAGACGATGTATATTTTGACACAATTCTATGCTATGATATATCACTATTACTGGTTACCTTGTATGTCATGTTTATGGAATATTTTTAGATTTACTGTCTTGATTATTGCAAATGTCTATTTAACATTTGAGAAGCAACTACATCTGCTAATGTGTTTAAATATCTTGGAATACATTGATATTCAATCTAGTCAAATTCACGTTCCAAGAGACGAACTCCCAAAAATAATCTTAATAAAACTGGATTTCTAATGGCATAAACCCTGTTAAGCTGTAATACAACGAGTTCCAAATCTAACCTTACAATCAAACTCTGAATCCCAAATGAGATGGATTTAGATAATAACTCAATCACTACACTATACTTTGCAATTTTATTCGTTGTTTGACCAAGGCTTACCCCAACATAGATACTAATTTGTCAGAGGGTGAATAGATAACCCAAGATGCAGAAGAAATATTCCGTGTACTACGATAGGCACCATCAACAAAACCAATGTATGTTTGAGAAGACGCTGACATTTGTAATATCAAGAGTAAAACCAAGATAAGCAGGAATAACGACAAAACACACTCTAAAATAGGCACACTCTGTAATCTAAAACACACCAACTAGAAAGAAATCTATTCTAACCAGAATCTCCACACGAAACTTTAAGCATAATATCTTTTCAGGTAAAGCCCATTTCTGGGTTTACCTAAAGAGACACCGTCAAAATCTACTAATTCATAGGCCCCTTTGGCTAGATTTTGCTTAACAACAAAAGGACCATGCCACATGGGTACGAATTTTCCAGCCCCTACCTTATCGTTAGCTTGATCGTATAATAAAACTAGGTCCCCTTCCGAAAAATTACGAGGTGTAACATTTCGATCATACTGAGCTTTAATCCTTTTTGCGTGAGTCTCGATTGCTAATGCAGCATCACGTCTATTCTCATCTAATTGAGCTAAGTACAACAAATGTTTTTCCTCATCGAAAGTGGCTGGAAGTAATTCTATGGCTATTTTCAACGATAAAATTTTGCATTCAATGGGTAACACGACTTCCAACCCATAAACAAGCTGAAAATGAGTGAAACCCATTGATGTTTTGACTGAGGTTCGGTACGTCCAAAGTGCTGAAAATAACATGTTATGCCAATTCGACCGATGAATACCAATGATTCGTCAGATCATGGTGACTAGAACTTTATTGATTGCCTCAACCAGACCATTAGCCTGTGGGTAATATGGAGTAGAGCTATCGTTGACGTAGGCCAAGTTGATCTGCTAGTTCTGTCATCATGATGTTTCGGAGATGGCTCCCATGATCAGTGATAATCGCTTGAGGAACACTGAACCTAGCAGTTATATGATTGAAAACAAAAATAGCAGCAGTTTTGCCGTCTACCGAAAATGTAGGCATCGCCTCGGCCCACTTGGTAAAATAATCTACCGCAAGGATGATATACGCATGCCCCCCGGCCGAGTGAGGGTTACATGTAATAAAATCGATACCCTATTTCACGAAAGGACCAATGACAATTGTAGGGTGGAGAGGAGCAGGTGGAGCACGCATCTTTCGATAAAAAATTTGGCAATTGTGGCATTTCTAGACTGCATTTATACAATCTTTAAATAAGGATGGCCAGAAATAACCAGCGCGCAATATATTTTGGGCTGTGGCATACCAAGACATATGACTGCCACACACTCCAGAGTGAAAGTCATTCAGAACCTTTTCAGCTTCCTCATGAGTTAAACAATGACGGAAAACAAAATCCACCCCACGACGATAGAGTGTATCTCCAATAATTCTGTACTGTTGGGATTGGAAACGTATTTTCCTTCATTGAGAACGTGAAATTTCAAGCCGAAAAGATTGGGTTTGGAGATAGACGATTATATCCCTATACCATGGATCAGAGTACTAATAAGAAACAAATATTCATCCGCAAGGGATTCTTCTGCCATAGTTTTTGTATCAGTACGTGGGAAATCACACATTAATTCCGCGAAAACTAGAGACTTCTTTGACTTGGATTTTTCAAATTCCAGGTCAAATTCCTGCAGGATAGCTATTCATTTGGAATACTTGCCCCCTAGCAATTGTTTAGTCAACATATACGTCATAGGGTTATAGTCAGAAAGTACTGTGGTTTTGCAAAGTAGAATGTAGTGACGAATACACTGGACAACTTGAACAGCTGCCAGGGCCAATTTCTCCACATGCGAATACCTAAGCTCAGCTGGATTCAAAGTTCGACTAAGATAGTAAATCACAAGTTCAGCATTGGATTCATCTTCCTGAACTAAAACCATTCCAATGGTGGAATGGGAAGCGGCGAGGTACAAAAAGTAATCCTGGTTGTAGTTGGGAGGATGCAATAACGGTGCATGGGTCAACGCGTATTTAAGTGCATCAAAATATTTTTGAGCTATCTCATCCCAAAAGAAGGGAGTGTTCTGTTTCAACAACCTGGTAAAACCTTTTGTTATCTCGGCGTAGTTAGGGATGAATCAATGTAAAAAGTTTGCTTTCCCCTGCAAACTTTGGAGTTGGCGAAGAGTTGAAGGCAGAGGTAATTTAACAATGGTTTCAACCTTTGAGGGATCGACACGAATGCAGGCTTTTGAAACAACAAATCCCAGCAAGCGACCCGTTTCTATACAGAAAACACATTTGTGTGGATTCAACCTAATTCGATAATGCCTACATCTCATAAAAATGGCTCGTAAATGAGTGAGATGATCGGCTCTGCATAATGAATGAGCAGGTAAATCATCGAGATAAGGCTGCACAATGTGCTTGATGTCGTGAAATGCATAAGACATAGCTCTTTGAAAAGTTCCTCCAGCATTCTTCAACCCAAAAAGTAATTTGCAATAAGCAAAGGTCCCCCATGGACAAATGAAAGTCGTTTTTGGTTGATTAGCAGGGAGTATGTTAATTTGATTGTAACCGGAAAATCCATCCATAAAGGAGAACATTTCACTGCCAGCACAATCATCAATTATTTGATCGATATAGGGAGTTAGATAATTGTCCTTTGGATAGGCTCGATTAATATCCCTATAATCAATACATATCCTTATCGTTCCTTGCTTTTTGTTAACAGGAACAATATTCGATACCTAATCCATTAAAGGAATCGGATATATGAAACCTACTAGAAGCAATTTCTCAACTTCAGCTTTAACAACATGAGCTTTTCTTGGGTGTACCCGACGCAAACGTTGTCGGACAGGTTTAGCATCCAAGTAAGTTTTGATTTCATGGACAATAATTGATGGATCGATTCCTGGCATTTCTTCGTATGACCAGGCAAACACGTCGCGAAATTCTTGAAATAGGGCTTTATAAGTTTGGATTTCCTCATCCGTACATGAAGCACCTATATGAATGTTTTCAATAATTCCGGGTTTCACCGAAATGTCAATAGGAATGGTTCGAGAAATGTTTCCCAAATTCAACTCAAAATCAGGATGTTTCAATGGATTCTATGGTTCCTTGACATAATCAGTGGTAAAAATAGAGGATAAATCATTTTCAAAAAGATCAAGCTTGGGTAAAAACGAAGATCAATGATGAATACCTTCCCATGGTAAATCATCAACAGATAAAATCTCACGAATCTACTCATCAGTATGAACAGGTTTAGAAAAGGTTGTTGAATCTGAGGTTGAGATTGAAAGTGACTCCCCATGTACCACATTCATTGGATCAATTTTGGTTGAACTAGAGTTGGAAAACAACTGTACCGCCTGATATGCAACTTCAAATGGATTGAAGGGTATGGCATCACCAAATGAGTCCACCTCAGAATCAGAAGGAACGATCCAAGGATCATAAAGAACAATAGTGTCTGATGAAATCATATGAATGGTTGCAAAAGGAGGCGATACGTTCGGAGGAGGAAAGGAAAAAGTTCCTACCAAACTAGAATCTTTGACTAATCCCACCCCAACATCCTTATAAGGGATAGCTATTTTACCGACATGTTGAATGCTCTCAGAAGAGGCTGGGTCAGATGAAAAGTAAGTCAACTGATCTATTGTAATGATCTTTCCATTGTGAGGGAACTTAATGAGCCAAAAGACTAATGAAACAATAGCAGTCATCGCGTAAGACCAACTGCGACCCAAAAGAAGGTTGTAATCTAGAGGGGCATCAACCACCTCCACATCTAGATTAACAGTTTTGCCTTCTACCCCTATGGGTAAATCCTGCAGAATTCCATAAGGATGAAACCCTCGGTTGTCAAAAGCCTTCAAAATCGTCGGGGATTGGTTAAGTGTCAGAGAACCAAGCGATTTCCAACATGAAATCGACATAATACACGTTGAAGCTCCCTCATCAATCACGGTCCGAAAGCAAGGCCTGTTTTTGACTAACACTGGGATTTGGAAATCCATTTGATGAGGTAAGTGAGGTGTACTATTTTCTAAATCGAATATTATAAGGTTGGATTCCTGAACATCAACAACTCCTATAGCAGACAAAAGCAATTTACGCTGTGTTGGACATGATTGCAGCACCTCCAAAGCTGACATTGCTGAAGGGGATATAGCTAGATCTTCAACAATGTTATATTTATGAGCCGCTCTCGCATGTGGATTGAAAGCTAACTTTCGAAGTATACCTTTAGCAGGCAGTTTGATTACTAAGTCTGGATTAGGTTTCTTGATCTGTAGCGGATCGAAACCAGGAGGAGTTGAAGTTGATGGGTTTGAACTAGAAGATTCTGGTTCTTTATCACCAACAAGATTCTTACTTCCATAATCTTGCGATCGCATCGCAATCCTGACATGGGACATCATCATAATTGGTTCTTCTGAGGCATTTGAGGAAGAACCTATCATCTTACTATCTTGAGTGGGAAAAGGATCCTTCAAGAGAACAGGCATTTGAGAACCTTTGACGATTTTCAAAACCTCAGCTCGATGTGGACAATCTCTTGTAAAGTGCTCCTCATCACAGATGAGACAAGGATAGTGAGGTTTATGTTTCTTGTCAATAGATTCAGTTTTTTTTGGTTTCTCTTTTGCGTTTTGTTTATTTTGCTTCTTCCATTTCTTTTTACCGCCAGATTTGGATTTGGCCGTAGAAGATTCTACAACATGAATATCGGCAGGAACTTCAGCGGAAGCTTCTCCTGTCGGGGAATCTGGTAAAGTTATAATAGGAGAAGAATTCTTTGCAGATTCCTTCTTACTTTTGGTATTAACTATACCAGTCATACCATCAGCAGCATGAGACCCTAAAGGAGTTGTAGTTATTTGATTTTGTTTGGGAAGATTGGTGACTTTTTCGTGTAAAGTACCCGATTGCATAAAACTAAGTCAAGGTACTGAGCTTGAGCAATTACTTGCTCTTCAGTAACTACTCTGGCCTTAGCTACATCCTCAGTGATTTTTGGTAATAAGGATTTGACAAACCATTCTGCCAGAATTTGATCCGGGATATAAACTTTCACTAAACGTCGTCGACGTCACCATTCATGAATATGGTCTGAAATATATGTAGACGTTGACTGTTTTAATCAAGTTAATAATTTTGTGCCATTTTCATATCTGATAGGCAATTGAAAATGAGTCAAGAACGAAGTATCTAACTGACTAAAATTATAAAAAGAGCTTTGTGGCAACTCAATGTACCACTTAGCGGCAAGACCAATTAGAGTGCGTTGAAAAAGCCTTAAGCGAATTGAATCATCTATAATGGAATTTGATGCACACCAGAGGTGATAGGTGGTCACATGGTTCGATGGGTCCTCTCCAGGTTTACCCTCAAACTTGGGAATATCACTAGGCAACTTATTAGGCATTGGCGGCCAGTACGGAAGATAATAAATTGGATCATTCATAAGGCGCGACAAGTCAGGTAAATCCAAAGTTGCGATGAACAGTAACTGACGGTTAGGGTCTCGAAAACCTTGGGACACACGACTAGCTCCAGGAGGAGGATACCCAGGATAACCTGGAATTGGATTTGCATTTGGAATAGTATATCCTCCCGGAAAACCAGGATTAACCGAACCAAACTGGGGTTGTTGAGATTGAGGTTGTTGATATGTATACCCAGGGTACGGTTGATATTGATAAAATGGGCTTTGCACAGCAAGACCGTAGTGATACTATCCCTGGTATGGTTGATAAGTAAATTGAGGTTGACTTGTGACAACCGTACTTGGACCAGGTTGTCCTACAGGCATCTGAACCGAAGTCTGGATTGTAGGTCCAGACTGAGGTAAAGAGGTATGAGAAGTTGATACAGGAACAGTAGAAATCGGAGCTATCGATACTCCAGAAGTAGGTGGGGTAGATTGAACAGAAGCTGCAGTAGTTGCAGCAGTCGATTGAGGTGGAGTTCGAGGTGAACTAGGCCTAGGTTGATGAACTACACCAGGTGCAGAAATTTGAATAGTAGACTGGACGGGTTGCTGGGTTGAACCAGAAACCATGGGTTGTCCAGGTTGAGATGACAATTGCACGTTGGGTTGCAAAATATATTGAGTTTGAGATGGATCCCACACCATATTCGTTCTGGGGTAAGGGCCCGTAACAGGTTGAGAATATTGAGGACCATAACCAGGTTGAGTGTAGGACTGGTAATTTCCAGTTCCTTGAACAAATGGTTGACCAGAAGGTGGTTGGAAACCTTGAGATTGATACTGATCTTGAGGTTGATAACCTTGAGGCACGCATGAACACTGGGGTTGACCTTGAGGTATATATTGATATTGGGGTTGACCTTGAGGCATATACTGAGTCTGAGGTTGACCTCCAGGAAGAATTTGACTGCCTTGAGGTTGCCCCCCAGGCGGTATTTGACTGCCTTGAGGTTGCCCCCCAGGCAAAAATTGATTACCTTGAGGTTGCCCCCTAGGCAGAATTTGACTACCTTGAGGTTGCGGATTGGGAATAGCACCAAACATCATAAGAATTTCTTCTACACTCAACGGTGGAGTTTCGTTATGACCAGTTGATACCCCATGTTTGATGGGTTGAGGAGACGCTCCTGAAAAAGTACCAGAAACTGATTGATACCCAGACGGAACAGAAGGACTACCATATAAAAATGTTTTCGGATTTTGAGAAAACATGGATGATCGGTTTGACATATTTGAAGGAGGATAATAACCTCTGGGTGTTGGATGAAAAGGAATACGAGGTGGTGAAGCAGCGAGATCCGGATTTTCTAAGAAGTTTGTCAAAGATACGTACCAAGCGTCACCTTGAAAAGGACTATAAAAGATAGATTCACGCTCCCTAAGTTCTATAGTTAGTTGATTTTCAAGAGGAGTTATATCTTCGTCTGGAATAACAATTTCTTCAATAGAAATGAGTGCCGTCGGAAGATTCTGGGTAATGACACTTCCTACCCTAGGTGAACCAGGACCACTAGAAACTGGAGAAGCAAATCCTGAGGATGGAGTAGCAGCAGGTTCAGTTTCAGGTTTAGAAATTTCAGGTTCCTCAACAAGTTCACTAGTAGAAGAAAAACTACCAGTAAGCTCAGAAACTGAAAGTGGTTCAAAAATATACTCTGTTGCTGGAACATGATAATCAGGATGAATAACGAAAGATGATTCTCTAGCCTCTGGTGACCCAACTCTACTTTCACTAGGTTTGACAAGAGCTCTTAGCCCTTCAAGCTGACTTGGTGTATATTTGGGAGGCTGCCCTCGAAGTCTACGTGATTGTCTCAGTAATTGAGCCATGATTAATTAATTAATTACTTCACACGAAAACAAAGAAAATCTCAAGAAAATCACCTAACGTCTCTAAAGAACCAAACAATTGAATCACACACCTAGAAATCTAAGAGTTCAAACCACACAAAAACAATATTTTTCTGTACTGAAAACACTAGTTGGTGATGAAATCCAACCTCACAGAATTCAATACAGAATGAAAGTTAGAACAGTTACCCCAACAATCTACTTAATGAAACAGACTAGCACAAGTTTCTTCACAAGACTGTCTCGAGTGAAGATAACCCCCCAGAGAGTCCAAGTGAGTCTAGTCGACATTTGCTCCAGGTAGAGTGGGATCTTCCCTCCACCGTCACCTTAGGAAAGAATCCTATAGATAATGGCCACTAAGGTTACCAACGGAAACAAATATACCTGAGAGAACAGTCTACAATCCGATACGCATGCAAGGGCAGAGTAACAAGTTCAATCCCCTTAAAGGCTCCTTGACATAATCCAAGGTTTACCAACAAGTGACCCCAGGCTCCTCGACAATGGTCAATCTGAGGTTTACTGTTTTTAATATGTGAATATCTTCTATCGTTCCCAATGAGGAAGGATTGATTACCTCACTGGTTCAGATATGATCTCATGCTTCTCCTTTAAGAGTAGCTTTCCTAGAGCATAGATGAAACAATTGGATTTTTTCCTACCGCAAGATCGAATACTTGTTTGTTTTAACTATCTTGGAGAGTTAATTACTCCCTACTCCAAGATACTAGCCTAATCTATGTTGGTAAATAAGAGCCCTAGAAATAAAAAGATTGCTAGATGAATTTTAATTAAGCATTAATTTTATTGGTTGTTTCTTAAGTCAAAAGGTATGGAGATGAAACTTTGTGGTGTGAAGACTCGACTCCAAAACACTAAAAAATGCACCTAAGATG
>APFE031578748.1:0-31428 GCA_000404065.3 Pinus taeda
TTAGGTGAAGGTATGTCCTAGGATAATAATTTTGGTAAATCATTTATTTGATAACTATTATTTCAATTTTAAAGGTATAGTAGTAATACATCTATATACATATATAATGAAATTTTGGAAACAAAAATCTAATAAAACCATTTCATGAATATTATTGTTTTAATTATCATATTATGTTTTAATGTAACCCAATAATAACATAATTGAAACAAGGTTAATACATTTATTAGCTCGAAATTAATAATAACCTATTAATAACTCATACAACGCATAATAAAACCAAACTATAGGAAAAAAGGACCAACCACCGAAAACAACTCTTACGGAGAGGGAAAAAGAAACCTTAAGATCTAATAAAAGGGAATGCAGAGGCTAGGAAGACAGGGCTGGGACCCAGCAACTACTAATCTTCCAACCATCATCCCTATTAAGATTAACCGGCCTTTTTTCAATCTCCAGGGCCTCTCTAAATTTGCGATGATGAAATTGCGCAACTTTAGCAATGACTTTAGCATCTTCAATACAGACATGATGCATCGTCTTCCCGGCATGTACAGCTAGGGCTGAGGACTTGGTCCTACCATGCCTTAAGTCAGCCGAATGCTCACTAATCCTTTGATTAATAGAGCGACCCGTCTCACCAATATATGGTGTCCCACAGGAACACGGAATGACATAGACACCCTTCATGTCTTTAGGGTCAATAGGATCCTTAACAGACCTGAGGGAGCCACGGATAGTATTGAGAGGTCTAAAAGTGGCGGGCACATCATACTCCTCAGAATCCTCGCAATCCTATCAGTGGTCCCTTGGATGTAAGGCAGGTTAACACCCATGACATGATCTTTCGGATCTCTTCGGGTTGAAGGCTCCTTCTTGGCCTTGCTCAATTCATTGCTAAAGTTGCGCAATTTCATCATCGCAAATTTAGAGAGGCCCTGGAGATTGAAAAAAGGTCGGTTAATCTTAATAGGGATGATGGCTGGAAGATTAGTAGTTGCTGGGTCCCAGCCCTGTCTTCCTAGCCTCTGCATTCCCTTTTATTAGATCTTAAGGTTTCTTTTTCCCTCTCCGTAAGAGTTGTTTTCGGTGGTTGGTCCTTTTTTCCTATAGTTTGGTTTTATTATGCGTTGTATGAGTTATTAATAGGCTATTATTAATTTCGAGCTAATAAATGTATTAACCTTGTTTCAATTATGTTATTATTGGGTTACATTAAAACATAATATGATAATTAAAACAATAATATTCATGAAATGGTTTTATTAGATTTTTGTTTCCAAAATTTCATTATATATGTATATAGATGTATTACTACTATACCTTTAAAATTGAAATAATAGTTATCAAATAAATGATTTACCAAAATTATTATCTTAGGACATACCTTTACCTAATTTCATATATATTTGAAAAATAATAATAATAATAATAATAATAATTGTAACAACAGATTCACCTAATTACATGGGTATTTTAATAGTATTATTAGAATAGTAAATTATTAAATAAATATAGATTATTGAATAAATATAAATTATTAACATATTCACCTAATTACATGGGTAGTTTAATAGTATTATTAGAATAGTAATTTATTAAATGAATATAGATTATTGAATAAATATAAACTATTAAATTAATTATAAAATTATATCTTAATAGAAGATATAATTTAATGGACCTTAGATTTAATTATTATTAAATAAATATATGATGTACCAATAATATTAATTTAGTCTGAATTAATTCATTTTTTGTATATGTATATACATTTATTAATAAACAAGGACATTTAGTTAATTTAACAAATTATATAATTTACCTAATTTAACTAATTTCTATGAATAATAGTAATTAAATATAACAAGAAGATTATTTGTTTGACTGGGTATTTTATTAATATTATTGGAATAATAAATTATTAATAAATATTGATTATTTAATAAATATATATCTTGATAAAAGATATAATTGGTTAATTTAATGGACCATTAGATTTAATGATAAATATGATTATTTATTAAATAAATATATGATGTACCAAGAATATTAATTTAGTATGAATTAGTTATATATATATACATGTATTAATAAACAAGTTACATTAGTTAATTAACAAATAAATAATTTTATTTACCTATTTTAACTAATTTCTAGGAATTATAGTAATTAAATATATCTAGAATATTTTGGTTTGACTCGGGTCATTAGGTCAAAATTAGCCGTTGGAAATATAGCCGTTGGAGTCTCTGCACATACTATTTAACAAGCTATGTTGGATTGGTTCTACAACTTGTCCTGACGATGAACCACACTGGTTGGTTCAAAACGCGTTGACAAAAGAGTATCTATGTGATTTCGCCGAAAATTTCTCTAAACAATGTTATGGATCACAGAAGCCTAAATTCCTTAATATTTATACATGCCGAAGCATCCAATACCATGGACCGAAAACCATCATGTCAAAAAAACATGTGTGAAAATGATGCACAAAACCATAGGTGGGTCCGCCCATCCTAAGATAGGGTCCAAAACCAAAATTTTTCGGGGTAGGTTTATGGGTATCCCTCAAACCCCCCGGTTAACTACATGGGCTAGTCATGGAAAGAATATAACACAACCCAACATCCTCGACCCCATCCGGCCAAACCATTTACCAGACTTCCATTACAGAGCTTCTAGAGTTGGAAGCTTCGGCTCTAATTTTAAAAAATTTCCATAACAGGACCGACGTGACTGAAACACACCTCAGTCACTCCAGTTGGCGCAACGAGTAGTGCTAATCTCTGCACATCGGTGCGGGGAAGAGAAAGGCCATTAGCGTTGGCTTTGTAAACTGGGAAAAACATAAGTTTGAGGGGAAATGGTGCAAAAGGTAAATGATATGCTCATGAAGAGGCACCCAATGGGAGTTTCTTCATGAAGGCAAAGCATGCAGGGTTCACTTTAGAGGTCCTCCAGGATCGAGGAATGGGGAGTGCAGGGATAGTGACAAAATGTTGTGCAACAAAGACTTGCTGCTTAGGATGGTTGGTAGGGAGGCTCCAAAACGAAGTTAAGGAAAAATTTTGGAGGGTGGTTGTAGCTGCTACAACACTTTGCGATACATTGGTAGAACTCCAGCTCTTTGAATAGACCTTGTTTCATGAAAATCAAGTCTAACTCCTCTAGAAGTATTGTTTGGTTCTCTGATCATCGCTGTTTCCACACTAGCTTGATTGAAAGATGTAGCACCTTCTATGATCTTGATTGGTCAACACACATTCCAAGCCAAGTCAAATTAGTTGCTTCAATTGGGGATGAGGGGTATATTGGTGCACAAGCAATATGATGTTAGAGTTTAAGTTTCATCTCTGGTGTTGCTCTGCTGCCTGCAGGCTTAGACAGTACCCCGACGAAGTCACTCAGGAACACAAGCATTGCTCCGCTACTAGCAAGCCTAGTCAGTATCCTAAAAGAGTTGCTTGCATCACCTCTCTACGTAAGAAGCCTTTCTCTTCTTTCACCTTATTCATTTTTCAAAAAATTTCACATTTTCATTTTCCATTTTTTAAGAATTGTGCATAGGCACTTATTTGTTTCAAAGGCAGAAGAGAGATCCCAATTTATTGAGAGAAGAAGAGGTTGTTCCTTCAGAGAAGTATGTTATGTATACCTCTAACATACTTGTTAAGGTTTCCCCCCTCACCTTACTCTACTTGACTGAGCTGACAAGGATTAACCTAAAACAATCGACTAGAGTAGGTGGTACTAGTTAGAGCGCAAGCGTTGTATTTTCATAAAGATTCACTTCGAACATAATGTATTTTCCATTGGTGTATCATTTACTAAAGACAACAAGTTCTGCATAAAGAGAGAGGAGAATGGACAACCAAGTGCTAGTAGTTGTACAAGTCCTCTTGTACTTTACCTTGCTTGTCTTACAAGTCGTACAAAGTTTCATGCGAAACTAACCTACGAGCGTAAACAAACAAACAAAAAAATAAAGCAAAGAGTAGAAGCAAATGTGAAAGCAAAGCAAGTAAGCAAAGTGGGCAAGCAAGCAAGCAAACAAACAAACAAAGTAAGAGAGAAAACATGCATGCAAGCAAACAAACATAAAGCAAACACTGCTCCTACTCCTAAGCTAACGATGCATGGGTTTGATCACATGAAGTGATATTTCCAATATAGCCACCGACACATTGGTTGACCCATTTTGGTGAAGGAATGGTTCACGAACAACACAATGAAGTGAACCAAAAAACATGAAAGATATAACAATGAAGACAAACACACTCTGAGTTTAAATGCGTCCACAGAAAAGAAAAAAGTGAAAGCACATGACAAGCACTCTATGGACTTACCATGGTGTTGTGATGCACTGTGTGTAGATTTTAAGAATATGCACTCTCTTGATTGTGACAGGAAAGAAAACATGAGAAACATAGAAAACTTACGTTTTTCAAGTGTGCTTGCTATGTAAGATTCCTTTAATGCATGAGCGATTGGATCATGTTATTTAGGTGGAGGAAGCGAAATCTGTGTGTTGGGTTGATCTTCAATGCATACAAATGAGTGATAAGGAGCCTTGAATGTTTCAACAATTTCTTGATCGGAAGTGAAACTAACCTCAGGAAAGTGAGGGCATGACATAACCATTAGCTCAGGCTGAAGTGCCTTGACAACCTGTGGGGTTGCAACTTCATCGACAGATAGAACATCATAAATAGGTGGCTTTTAAAGATCAACAATGATAGAATCAACATCGTGATTGAATACAGGAGTAAATAGATCATGACAGCCATGATCAGAAAAATCAATGAGTTCATCGACATCCTCATGATCTGATGAATCAAACAAAAGGGTAGATGAGAAGAAAGAATTTTCACCCTCTACGTTTCCGGAAAAAGTAGATGAAAAATCAAGTGGATTTTCAGTGAAGAATTTGTCCTCTCCGCTATCAAATGATGGACTGACATTGGATGTGTTCTGCGAATGATTGAAAGTGGATGCATCCATGGATGGATTTACACAAGGAGAATTAGAGATATCAGAATCACCAAAGATGTGAGGAAAATGTGAAGGAGGTGTGGGTAGAAGGAAGTCATCCTTCATCGCGAGTTGATGTTCAGATCCCAGTCATACTCATTGTAAATGACAGTGCAGGTTGGTTTTGCGACATCAACTCCGTCAATGGATTAATCATTGTTCACAACTGGTGTAGAGCCTGAAACGGAAGAGCACAGGACAGTGAAATCTAAAGGATCAGTAGAAAACAAAGACGAAGGTTGAGGTAACAAGTGCATGTGACAACCCATGGGCTTCCCAACCAAATCTATGCAAAAATTGAGAGTAGTGAGGGTGGGAGGATGTGACATTTGAACAAACCTGTGTACATGTTCTCCCACAACACTCTACGGGGGTAGAGCTATTTAATGAGGGGAAGGTAGACGGTCACTTGTGACAGCGACTGTGTCCGCTTGTGATTGCGCAACTCCATCACCAAAGTATGCTGAGTGGGGTTTAAACTTTATCTTCATTTTGGGACAGAGTGTTTTGGTAAGGTAGTATTCAAATAAGTCCATGAGGTTTTGGAATTTCATCTGACTTCTCAGAGCTTCAAACATTAGTAAACAGAAGTGCTTCAAAAAATCCATAAGCGACTCATACAGGGCCTTCCATTGTTTAAACATTTTTTGGTCAAGAGTTTTAGGATCAAAATGATGGAAAACATATCCAATTAGATCATTGAAGTGCTTACATGAGTGCATGCAATCATGAGGCAGGTTTCAACACCATCTTTTCGGGGATTCGCGAAGTGTGTATGCAGGCAACATGCTGACCTCAACTTCATCAAACTCTTCCGAATCCTCCAAGAATGCAAGGAAGTCATGTAAGTGCTCAAGCTAGGCCACTTCGACTTCACCATCATATGTGATTTCAGACATGTGATCAAAACCTCCTTCGTGAATTTAAAGGAATGTGCATTAGACGAACATCATGGAGGATTCACTACAACAATATCCATGGTAGATGTGCGAAGATTCAAACTAGGATGTGAGGATTCAACTTGTCATTGGCCTTCCTTCTAGCACCATAAATGTTGACGGTGCTGGACCCGCCAACATGTCAAGGGATCTTCTCGGTAAGAAGTTCGAACTAGACCTCAAATCGTTTGGAGTAGGAGTCCTAATAGTGGGTGGTAGGATATCGCCTTGACTGTAGTTGCGTGTAGAGGTAAGTAATATGTCCTTGTTGGAAGCAAGGGTGTGACCTTGCAACAAGTCAAGGAAGGTGCACGAAAGGCTCTAACACATAGAACAGGGGATGAGTGTGCCCCTTATAAACCTGTGATAAGACGCAACTTGAAAGGGAACACACGAGCATAAAGACATCACGAGATGGAAAGCAGGATAGCCGATGATCCAAAGAGATGGATTATATAAAAAACATGCTTCGATAAGATTCATACAAACACATATGGAACAGTCCATACATACATGCGTAAATTACAACTACATACATCATTAGCATAATAAGGATTGTCGAACTACAATAACAAAATATGCATGAAATGTGTTGGCTTTGTTACATTAAAAGAGTGAAAGATCCAACCATACATACAACCATGACAACCACTAGCCCCGATAGCGGAACATTACAATTACTATTGCCTGCTCCTCCAAAGAGATGTACTAGCTCTGCACTGTGGAGAAGTCAAGGCTCGTTACAATACACTCCAAGCTTTCTCTAAGCTATACTTATATGAAGCTTGGCTCCCAAAATCCCGTACAATGAGTTATGAGGTTCTATAAATAGAAAAGGGTGGGGTGACCCTTGACATTCCCCTTTGTGCCTTTTCACCTACCCTCATGACTCTTCAACTTACACATGACTGTTACATTCTATTATTGGCACTTGGTCTTTAACTTTTACAACATGTTTACATTACAATCTGCACATGTACCCATGTGAGACAAAAATAGGCTTGAGTAATCCATGCAAGACATCACTAAGACTCAGACAGCTATGGGAAGACTAACTCTTCGACATCCTCTCAATGATCGACAATGGCGAACTGATGCCAATCTTGGTAGTCTATTATGGTGTCTGCGTACTCTATGGTGACATCCTTCTGAAAGTGAACTCTTTCCTCCATTGCATTTGGGTACACTGGTTTGTCAAATCTATCTAACTCGTCAAATAACATGCGCATCATGGTCTTGAGTGCAGTCAAACCAGTGACGTGCTAACGCATAGTGTCTGCGCTCATCTGTAAGTCTGTGCTGGTGGCTATGCACATTAAGTGATCATAGTACATGTCCAAATCTAGTCAGATTTGGTTCTTTGTCTTCACCTCGGTGAGTGTTCCAATGGATGGGATCGCATGCGTGTGCATAAGACATCCATGCTCCTGAACACCCATGCATGTGAAGCCTACAAGCTGGTGATGAGCTGCAGGAGTTCCTCATAGTTCCGGATCTGACTCTGGATGCACGCCTTCAACTCCACTACCTTTGGCTTCATCATCTTTGGAAAGTGCAATGGGGCTTCCGTATACCTCATTGAATATATCTGCATGTGATCGATAGCAGTGTGTAAGTCTGACAAGATGTGTGCTCTCCTAGCACAATGTTGTTGCCAACCATTAAGATAGACAACCGACTTATGCATGGTGATGAATATGAAGTACAACCTCTGCATGATTGTCTCAAGAGATTATACTTCATCATCACTTTCCTTAACTCTGCTCTGGTGGATGTTGTAGCTTTTTGTTCTCCCTACTTGGCTGCTTGTAGCTCCTTAGTCGTGCGCTCATTCTCAACTATTAAGAATCTAACACTTGAGTTGGTGGCTTCGAAATAGGCCCTTGTGGCATTGGCCAATTCAGTCAGATGCTTGCACACATCGACACAATCACTCACTCTTCAAACTGCGTACGAGATACATGGAGATTTGGGGTTGGGACTCTGTGTGACTGCACAATTCTGTGTTGTGACTCATCGAAGGATATGTTGTGCATATTTGCTTCCAGATTGTCCTCAAGGATTTTAGTGTCTCCTTGATCGCTTAGGACTTGCTCCTCTTCCAGATCTGGTGAAGCCAGTGGAGTGACCTCTTGGTTCTGAAGCATGAGGTCAATGTCATGATTTAACTATGTCTAAACCACATCTGTGTCCATCTGCTCTAACATTTGTTCAATATACTGAGAAAATTCCTACTCCTACAATGCCTCACCCTGTCTGCTATGTGTCAACTATTCAGATGAATCAATAGCTTGTATGGGTACAGCTTCATAAATGTGTGTATATTGTGCCTCCTACTGTTCCTATTCCTATTGTGCTTCCTTCTCTCTTCTGTGCAACTCGTGTTCTTCCATAAGTTGCTGCTTCAACTCCATTTCTGTGATCCAGACTTAAACAAGAATGCAAAAAATTACAGAGATAACCATAAACACATATATGCAGTGGAAATAATACTTCATTTCATTAATGTAAAATACTGAAATATGCTTACAAATAGTAATGGAAATAAACCAGCTAGGGTGATGGTAGCTTATCTCTGAGAAGAGATGTGTGGTGGCTACATGCCTCTAAACTGTCTTACAATGAGGCTCGAAGGCCTATTTATTGTTGAGAAACAATGGAAAAACCCTTCAAATCTCGAAACCTAACCCTAGAAGATGAAACGCCGAATTGTGGGCCTCATTTGGGTAAATTGGTACATCAATTTCCTTGGGTCGTAACTTTGGCATACGATCTTCGTTTGACGCGTACAATAGCTCGTTAGAAAGACTATCCGAGCACTACCACTTTGGGAAGTCAACATTTATCCATGGACCCATGTAGCCCCCAGATTTCCCAAAAAACGTCGTTTAGGGCCTCAAAATGGCTTCGGAAGTTTAGGACCCGAAAAACTGCTAAAAATAGTAAATTGTGCTACCATTACGGAAACTGAAAAACTGAAAGAGACAGTTGCGGGGGTCCAAATGGGATAGGTGGGTGGCCACCAACATCCACTTGGATAATTTTTCTTCCTCCAAATTTTGCTTCTCCCTCTATCTTTGCGTGATCCTCTTATCGCGTTCTTGCCTCGTCACCTCAATCTCCAAAGCCGCTCTTAACAAAAGTGGATATACTTTGAACTTGAAACTTTGCTTTGCCTTTGTGCTATCAACAACCTTCCTCTTGCCTTTGTGAAGTGCAGGTTTACTGCCCTCTAATGTTGACGATGATGTTTCTCTATGAGATGTTGTTGCCTCCTGTGATGATAACCACTCTACATCCATCCTAATCGGTTCATTAAGCTATGATGAGTTATAGCAGTATCTCCATGGGTCTTCCTCAGGCCAATGACACACCCCATGGATCCAAGGATGATACACTCTCACATAGTGTTATTTCACTAAGCAATGCGGGTTGTATGGATTGAAACTTCCGGTGCTGAAGGTGAACCTCCTGAATTCTCCTGTTTCAGCATCAACATGCTTGATATTTTGGATCTCATGCAACCCGATCCGCAAAGGAAGGGTGGGCCAAGGTTCCTTCTTCTTCTTGTGCAGTCTCACTGACAACCTTATCGAGATGTGATATGCAACCTCTTGCATGACAAACTTATCCATGGAAAACTTCGGTAAAACATGCAGAGCCTTCTCCGCATTGTACATCTGGATGAAGGTGCCAAGCAGTGAGGCATACCAATATGCTATGTCAAATAATGCCTCCATCACTACTGCGACATGCAAGGTGGATCTTGCTCAAAGATCATCCTCTACACCGGGGTGATGAAGTGGTCTGAAAACTATATTATGACTCCATAAAGATGCATTCAGAGAACAACTTGCAATAAGTGCGCACAGAGGTTTCTAAGGGTGTCCATGCCCAACCCAAGCTTGGGAACTGCTGATGGGCACAAATTGCATCAAGTATGTAAGCGGACATGAAAATATTTGTTTACTAACCCTTCTGTAGATGTTAGGATTTTTCTACTTGTTCCTTCAACCTGAGAGCCAACATGTCAGACCAGTTGAAAGGTCATCCTTCGTTCGCCAACTAATCCATTATAATCACCCAACTCTACGAGAAGGTTTATGTGCTCTCTTGGCTATATAAGCGGCATGCGAAGTTGACCAAGAGCTTAAATGCCTTCTGTAGGATCCTTGTCTTGTACACTTGGTTGGGTGTCATCCTAAACTTTGATCGCTCTCTCACCCATCTCTTCAAGATGTCTCTTGAGTTTGCACTACTGCTGGGTCTGGTGAAGGGTGCATCCATCGTGATCACCAACTACGGCAAGTTATACATCGCTTGAAATTCTTGTGCCCTGAAGGTAGCAAGTTTTGTTCCACTACAATGCTCAAGACCATTGTCTTTGGATCAATATGCGAGACAATCCATTGGATCATGTTTGCGCATGGAAACGCGGGATACCTGCATACAATCTGGTACAAGCGAGACTTGTGTATGTTGACATAGGCCCTGCAATCTTCTAGATCCTCCTCAAATGTGCCTGAAAAGATGTCATTGATGTCCTACCATTCAATCTTGATTTCCTTGTCTATGAAAAACTTAGTGTCTTCACAGATGGGCAAGCTCATAGACACTTGCTCGACGCCATCTCCAATTGTACTCTCAATGATGTCCTTTGACCCTACCCTCTTGGAAGCCATTGTACCTGTACTGCTGAGAGACGGACGAACACCTGGAGATAGAGAAACACTCATGGAAAAAAATCTGTCAGTTGACAACCAAAAGCAACTTGAGGACTGACATGCAACACACCTGGGTGACTGACTGGAAGGTTTGTACAATTTTCACCGGGAGGCTAGGAAATTGATTGCCAGAACTATGCAAAACATAGTTCAGCCTGTCAGTGAGTTGACTGACTGCTGAAACTATGCAGAGAACATTTCATCTTGGCCTACTAAGGTTTTCAGTAAGCAATGACTGCAACCCAAAAAATTGCATATGCACAATTCATGGGGCCAGAAGGGCACTGCTTCTCAGAATTGCACAGAGCAAGCCTAGGGGGCCAGTGTGAGGCAAGCTTTATGCAATTTATGGGAGGAAGGCAAGGCCTTCACTCTCATAAATGTGCAGTGCAAGTTAGGTAAGGCAAGGTCTGTGCCAAGACAGCCCAGACCTGCTGATGGACGACTGAAAACATGCAAAGACTGAATGTGCGTGCGAAGCTGAGTGAAAACATGAGTGAATGGATATGCATGCAAACAGTGAGTGTAGAATTCAGTAAACGAGAAAACAAGTAAGCATGTGAAGCGAGTCACCGCAACGATGATTGTCAGTGCAGAAACAATATTATGCAAGCGACAACAGTGAGATGCAATGGGAAACTTGAAACAATGCTTCTATAGGCTAACATGCATTAAAATGACAACAAATGTTCAACAAAACCAAGCAAACAACACTGACACAATCTGAAATACAAAAAGTGGCAGAAAAACAACAAAAGACATGAAAAGTAGACTTACCTAGAAAAATTTGAGCTAAATGTGCCGAATGCTCCTAGATGCGATGGGGAATTCCAGAGCTCTAAGATCGAAGTGAAGGATGAGCTCTGAAGCATCAAATAAATAGTCTTGATAAGATAGAGGTTTATGATGCATATGCCACAAATCTAGGAAAAAGCAACACTTAGCGGGAGGTTTCTAAAACAAATTCTACATGTAACCCTAAGCTGCTAAAAATGGATCCCTAAAATCCAGGGATGTTTTTTACTTTTTTGGGAAAAAACAACTCATGCATGCAAATCAAGGTTTCTCAGTCTTGGAGGGAACCGGTCAACCTAAGAGCACATGTAATGATTTGCAAGCCCTGGAGTGACTTTTGTGCAGTTTCTGGGTTGAGTGGCTCCGTCTGCCCCTCAAGCTCTACGCAATATTTGGATTTAAGCCCATGTTGTTAGCTAGGTTTGCATAAATTTTGGGAGCAGCCCATCAAGCCCAGTGATGGGCTGCTCTGTGCAATTTTCAAAGGGAAGGTTGCTTGCTTTCTCTATGCATTTCTAGAGAGAAAGATGTTTCCTTGATGTTCTGCGCAATTTTGGAGAGGAAGGCTAGTTCCCCTCCAATTCTACGCAATTCTTCAAGTGAGTACACCATCTAGTTCATGACCAAGTTATGGGATGTCAGCTTGCGGGTGGAAGGTAAACAAGTTAGTAAATGCAAGCTGTTAAGCCACATAAACTCAACTGAAGCATAAGTACCTGTCAATGCAAGACATGCTACTAAGGATGGTTGGTAGGGAGGCTCCGAAACGAAGCTAAGGAAAAATTTTGGAGGGTGGTTGTAGCCTCTACAATAAGTATTTTGTGGATATTTCAGGGATTTAGATCGTTGGGGCTGAAAATCGTAAAACCCTAATCATGGGTGATGAACATGTAAATGAACCTCGCGATCCTGCAAAGGTGAGGCTTTCACGACTCGAACAACAAGTAGAGGATATAACTTGCAATGTAAACCTCCTCATGGTGGACATGAGCAATAAGTTCGGGATATTTGGAGAAGATGGGGTTCGAATGCAGAGAAAAAATCAAAAGGGGGATTGGGAGATCGGGAAGACACAGACAACCAACCGAAGAAAGAACCCGGAAAACGTCAACCCAGTTCAAGTGTTGTGAATCAATTCTTGTTTAAAATGGAAGCAAAATTCGATATCAAGCCATACCATGGCTGTTGGCATTATGACACAGGCTTGGCACCATGGCACAGATATTGTCCTTGATGGAAACTCACTCAGCAAATCACTCAAATGACAGTTCAGGCTCACAGGCTCTCAGAATAAAAGAAAGGGAGGTATATGCAAGTTCTCGTTGACCAAGGCGCGTATACACGCAGATTCACAAACCAAAAGGTGCGTATGCGTATACACGCACTTTCATGCACAAAAAAGCACGTATAGTTTGGAAAACTTGGTTTTTGGTCCTTGGTATTTGGACCTATGGTTTTGGACCATGATATCTCGTCTGAAGTGTTGAACCCAGGTATTTTGACTGAGGTATTGGTTCTAAGTGGCTTTGGACCATGGTATTAAGTAAGGCCTAAGACTATAAAAGGAGGAGGAGATCATTAGGCAAAGGCACTCAAGGATTGAATATCTTATGAAGAGCAAGATCTAGAATACTGGTCATTGGGTTATGGTGCATAGCTGGATCTGAATCAAGGAGGAACTTGAGCGCTAGAAGAAGGATACGTTCTATTGATGGTTCAAGATCTTAAGATTTGAAGAGAAGTATATTTGTGTGATTTTGATCTATTATATTTGGCTTATGACTTGATCTATAAATCTAAGGATCAAGGTATAACTGATGTCTGAATAGTTGAAAAGGGTAAGTTATATATTATAGATCTGTATGCAGGTTCAGCATAGCAAAGGTGCGTATACATGCTGGTTCGATAATTCAAAACTGCATATACGCAAGTTTGCCTTAATATAGCAGCGTATGCATGCAAGTTCTACATATTGAAGTAGCGTACATCTCATAAAATATGTTTTAGCTACTTTTGTTTATTGCTGCAATGTTCTGGGTTTAGGATTGGTTTTTGGTTACTGTTACTGTATTTTGGTTACAACATTTAGAGAAGTGAGAATTTGATTTAGTTTTTGGTAGGTGCAAAGGAGATTGGTTGATGCAGATATATTTGATGTTTGATTGATGTTATTGATGGATCCAGTCTGAAAATTTATGAAACGTGGTCCTTGGAAGAAAAAAGAAGGTTGTAGCCTTCTATAGGTCAGCACCTACTTATTAGTACATCAACTAGTACAAGAGCTAAGGGGGTTTTAGCTCCCTTCCAGGAGAAGCTGGAGAATGAGAGAAGGTTGTAGCCTTCTGCAAGTAGAAGCCTGCGTACTGGTATAAGACTGCACCAATACAAAAATATTGTAAAAAGAAGTTTCTTATTAAAAGAAGATAGAGACGAATTGCAGCAAGTGGTTTTCACCCACATTGGGTTTCCACCTTATATCTTGTGTTCACGTGTGTGATTGCCTGAACTATTTACTGCACTTGATTACTGTTTTATGGTCCTGATACACAGATTAAGATCAACTAACTAAATTAGAAGTCTGCAAGATAGACACAGTTTTCTCTAAACACAGTTGCGTATATACACAGGTTTAATTAACAAAAGTAGTGTATATCAATTTGTTTATGGAAATGAAAAATTGTTAAATTGCTAATACTGATTCACCCCCCCTCCCTCTCAGTATTATTTCCAACAATTGGTATCAGAGTAGGTCCTTTAGAAGAAGCTTGATCCCTTGAAGGAATATCTATCGTCATGAGAAACTATGAAAACGAGGCATCCATCAGGCCACCAATCTTTGATGGGAGCAACTTCGTCTATTGGAAGGTAAGAACCACAACCTATCTTCAATCTCTTGGTACAAAAGTTTGGGATATCGTGGAAGGAGGATACACATATTCATCAGCAACTCCTACAGATACGGCTGGTAAAAAGCAATATGAAACAAATGCAAAGGTTGTCAATACTCTATTGGGGAGTCTATCTCAATCAGAATTCGTCAAGGTTATGCAGCTCAAAACCACCAAAGAAATATGGGAAAAGATCATTCTAAGTTATGAAGGAGACGATCAGGTAAAACATGCAAAACTGCAATCTCTCAGAATTCAATATGCAACTCTCAGAATGCAAAATGATCAAAGTGTGGCTAATTATTTCTTACGTATAGATGAGATTGTTAATCACATGAAAAACTTGGGTGAAGAGATAAAATAAGTTATTTTAGTTGAAAAGGTTCTAAGATCTTTTTCTTCTAAGTTTGAATCAAAAGTTTTTGCCATAGAAGAAAAGCAGAATCTTCAGAGTATTACCATGTCACAGCTGCACAAAATCCTAACTGCTTTCAAAATGAGAAAAGGGGATCCATCAGACATGAGAGAAGCCACATTCAAAGCTTCAGGAAAAGGAGAATACAATGAGTCAGGACATACGTCAGAAGGAGAGGAAGAATCAAACTTTGTCAATAACCTTCAATGGGGCTTTGGAAGATTTAGAGGTAAGCTACCTTTCAAATTCTTTGCTTGTGGAAGGGTCGGTCACTATGCAGCCAAATGTCCTCATAAAGATAAGATTGATAAAGGTAAGGAACAAATTAAATGGAACAGAAAACAAAACGTAAGTAAGAAGCGTTATTATACACATGAAGGCAACGATGGATTTTCAAATAGTGATGAAGATGAACATGGTAATGATTATACACTTTTGATGGCTTTTGAAGATGATGATTTCTTGGATGCTATAGATGAAGATGGTCTCTATGAAGAAATTTCTAAACTTAAAATTTGTTTAGAAGAAAAGAGTATGATTATAGGTACTCTGACATTTGAACTTGCTGAAAGGGAAAAACACAATGAAAAGTTAGAATGTGAAATTGTGGGACTTAGAAAAGATATTGAGAAAACAAAAGCTCTTAACCTTAGATTTGCTAGAGGATCTGAAACTTTAGATGATATTATTAAAGTGCAACGTTCTCCTTTAATCAAGACAGGTCTTGGATATACTGAAGAAGCATCTCAAGCACAGAAGCCATCCACCTCCAAAACTTATCTTGATGTAGCAAGGAAAAGTGAACAGGTTCACAATCGTTAGCAAAGGCATAAAGTGGATCACCAGGTAAATCGGGGTCAATCTACTTCAAGGATGAACAGAAGCTACAACCAACCACAGGTAAATCATTCTCAATTTGCCTCAAGTATGAATGTCAATGGAAAATACGATCACCTAGTCAGTAGATTTGATAATTGCAGGAATTTCTTTAATGGCCAATGTTTCTCATGTCATAACTTTGGACACAAAGCTGCTCAATGTGTTGCCTACAAGACCATCATGACTAGAGAAGCACGAAACCAAAGGAGTGTGACTGGGATCATGAAGAGGACCTACAATAACTTTTCTGCTCTTGAAAATGAAATAGAATGCTCTATTTGTAACAACTTAGGTCATGAAGATTCTGAATGCAGGAGTAAGTTTCGGCAAACATCTCAGAAGGAGCAAGCTTCATTGGGTCCCAAAACATGGAGAAAGAAAGAACCACAACCAGAAAGATGTGGTATAGCCTTATATGCAGAAGGACATGAAAATCAATGATACATCGACAATGGATGCTTGAAACATATGACAGGTGATAAAGAAAAACTTCAGTCATATAGTGCCTTAGAAAAGGAAAGGAAGGTCTCATTTGGAAATGAAATCGCTGCACTCATAAAAGGTAAAGGCTTTGTTCTTTTGAAAGAAAAGGTCAAAGCTGGAAATGTTATGTATGTTGATGGCTTAAAGCATAATCTATTGAGTGTTAGTCAAATGTGTGATCAAGGAAATGAGGTAGTATTTCGATCAAATGGATGTATTTTTCGTGAGCTTAATACAGGAGAAACAATGATCAAAGTAATAAGAACTCCAAATAATTTATACATACTCAAGGGAGGACAACAACAATGCTATCTGAGCAAAAAATATGAACACTGGCTATGGCACAAAAGATTGGGGCATCTAAGCTTCCCTCAGATAAGGAAAGCATGCAAATATCAGGTTGTTCGCGATCTTCCTAACATCAAAATTCCAAAAAATACAATATGCAAATCATGTCAGTTTGGTAAGCAAACCAGAACACATTTCCCTGAGAAGGAAGGATCAGTTAGTAAGCCACTTGAACTTGTCTATGCTGATTTATGTGGTCCATCAAGGAAAAGGTCACCTCGTGGAGAATAATACTTTATATTGTTCATTGACGATTTTTCTAGGATGTGTTGGATAGGACTTTTGAAGCATAAAGACGAAGCTTTCGAAAAGTTCAAAGCTTTCAAAGCCTTGGTTGAAAATGAATTAGATCGCAAAATCAAATGCCTTAGGTCTGATCGAGGAGGGGAATTTACCTCAGATGAATTGTTCGACTTTTGTGAAGAACATGGAATAAGAAGGGAATTCTCTATTGCAAGGACTCCTAAGCAAAATGGAGAGGTGGAAAGGATGAATAGAACGGTTCAACAAATGGTTTGTGCTATGCTTGATGAGTCTGGAACTCTTGCAACCTTATGGGGCGAAGCGTCATTTGCTGCTACTACTATTCTCAACAAAACAAACATCCAGGTAAACATCACTCAAAAACCTCATGAACTTTGCTATGGTAAGACTCATACTGTAAAATACTTCAAGTTTTTGGAAGCAAATGTTACATCAAAAGGACTGATGAAAAGCTTAGCAAGTTTGAACCTAGAGCAGATGAAGGCATTCTCCTTGGTTACTCTTCTCGAAGTAAAGGATATAAGTGTTACAATAAAAGACTTGGAAAAATTGTTGAAAGTATTGATGTGGTGGTTGATGAAGCAGGCAACAATCCAAAGCAGATAAAAACTGAAGATTTTGAAGATGATGAGGACTATCCTTCAACATCAAATCAGACTAATGCTGAAGAAGAAACTTATGATGCACCAGAAGAACATATAAGGGTAGAAGAAAAGAATCCATCCAGGTACGTCCACAAGAACCATCCAGAGACTCAAATTTTGGGGTAGAAAGAGGCAGGTGTACAAACAAGAAGAACTATTACAGAAGCTTCAAGCTATCTAGCATTGCTCTCCTTCGTCGAACCACGAAATATAAGTGAAGCATGCAAAGATGAATGTTGGGTCAAGGCCATGAATGAAGAACTTGAGCAGATTGAAAAGAATAACACTTGGGAATTGGTTGCTAGATCTAATGATAAGAATGTCATAGGGACCAAATAGTTATTAAAAAACAAGCTGAATGAAAATGGAGATGTTATTAGAAATAAGGCCAGACTTGTTTGTAAAGGGTATGCTCAACAAGAAGGTATAGACTTTGAAGAAACTTTTGCATCGGTTACTAGACTTGAAGCCATAAGAATGTTCCTTTCTCTTTCTAGCTTTCAGAAGTTCAAATTATATCAAATGGATATGAAATCTGCCTTTTTAAATGGAGACTTAGAAGAAGAAGTTTATATTGAGCAACCAGATGGATTTATCCTTGGAAATGATCCAAAACTTGTATGCAGACTCAGAAAGGATTTCTATGGTCTTAAACAAACTCCAAGGGCTTAGTATTATCGTCTGGACAAATACCTCCATCAACAAGGTTTTTCAAAAGGATCAGCAAATAGCAATCTATATATAAAAATTGACAAAAATAAATTACTAATACTTGTTGTCTATGTTGATGATATCATCTTTGGTAGCAATTAAGAAGCCATGAGTCAAAACTTTGCTTTGGTGATGCAGAAAGAATTTGAAATGTCCGTGCTTGGTGAGCTCACATATTTTCTTTGTTTACAAGTCCAACAAAACAAAGACGATATCTTTCTATCACAAACCAAGTACCTCAAGAATACCTTGAAGAAATATGGCATGGAAGATTTGAAACCAGTATGTACCCCTATGGTAACAAGATGCAGCCTCAGCGCAAATGATGAATCAACAACAATACATCAACCAACCTATAGATCCATGATTGGTAGTCTGCTCTATCTAACAGGTACCCAACCAGACATCATGCATGCAGTGGGAATAGTTGGAAGATTTTAGGCAAATCCAAAAGAAGCACACCTTCAGGCAGTTAAAAGGATTTTCAAATATCTTCAAGGAACACAAAACTATGGCTTATCGTATCGTAGAGATACATATCTCACACTTAATTCACATACAGATGCAAATTGGGCAGGAAGCGTGGATGACAGAAAAATCACTAGTGATGGTGCATTCTTTATGGGTTCCAGATTAGTATCTTGGTTCAGCAAGAAACAAAGTTCAATTACATTATCTACAGCTAAAGCAGAATATGTGGCTGCTACATCTTGCTACACACAACTCCTTTGGATGATGCAAACATTGCAAGACATTCAAATCACTTATACTCGACCTATCTCCATTTTATGTGATAATACAAGTGTAATCAACATTTCAAAGAATCGAGTCATGCATTCAAAGACCAAGCACATACCTATCAAATATCATTTTCTCCGGGAACAAGTGCTTGAACAAAAGGTCAAATTGGAGTATGTTCCCTCGAAGGAACATGTTGCTAATATATTCACCAAACCACTGCCCAAGGAGACATTTGAATACCTCAGACAAAAGCTAGGATTAGTTGATGCATCATCTTACTGTTGACACTTATCTGTTTTAGCGAAAAGTGGTTGTACGTGATTTTCATGAAGATCATCTGTGTACATATGCCGGTTTCTATGGATGCAGTCATGTATATGTTGGTTTGAAGATAAACAGTGGGGCCAAACTCAGGATGAAAAGAGTCTGATATGGGTCTGACAGAGACCATCTGGCACAGGTTTAGGGGGAGCATATCCTTCTAATAATGCATTGTTGGCATTATCTTAGAAGATCTTGGTACAACTTCATAGTTGTTTTTGATTCAGGTGGAATAGGTGTAGAGGGAGATCATGGTTGATGGTCCGAATGGTGATTGACAGATGTTGCTGATGATAGTTGCTGATGACTGTCATAGTCTTGTCTTAGATATTTGGTTTCTATGTCATGTATTTATTTTATTATCAAGGTCATGTAACGACCTATTTTGTTTCCCCACTATGTCTGGGATGGATGATGTAATATTCTTGTGTTGTCATCTATAAATTTTTGGTATATCCCCACTTGGTTGGGTGAATGAGTCAATTATGGTATATCCCCATTTAGTTGGGAGATGGATGTATGTATGAGTCTGTGGTGATAGGAAGGTCTTTTATGATGTATAGAGTCATGATTCTTCTTGTAGAACATCTTTTTACAGACACTGCCTACAGTCAGGGGGAGCATGGACAACACAGCAGAGCAGAGATTTCAGCATGTACTCAGGGGGAGCATAACCCTTTGCCCTTGATTATAAAGGGGGAGAGTGACTTGGGGTTGCCATCAAGTCAAAAAGGGGAGATTGTTGGCATTATGACACAGGCTTGGCACCATGGCACAGGTATTGTCCTTGATGGCAACTCATTTGACAAATCACTCAGATGACAGTTCAGGCTCACAGGCTCTCATAATAAAGGAAAAGGAGGTATACGCAGGTTCCCATTGACCAAGTCGTGTATACACGCGGATTCATAGATCAAAAGGCGCGTATGCGTATAAACGCACTTTCATGCACAGAAAAGTGCATAAAGTTTGGAAAACTTGGTTTTTGGACCTATGGTTTTGGACCATGGTATCTCATCCAAAGTGTTGAACCCAGGTATTTGGACCTAGGTATTGGTTCTAAGTGGTTTTGGACCATGGTATTGAGTAAGGCCTAAGACTATAAAAAGAGGAGGAGATCATTAGGCAAAGGCACTCAAGGATTGAATATCTTATGAAGAGCAAGATCTAGAATACTAGGCATTGGGTTATGGTGCATAGCCGGATCTGAATCAAGGAGGAACCTGAGCGCTAGAAGAAGGATAAGTTCTATTGATGGGTCAAGATCTTAAGACTTGAAGAGAAGTATCTTTGTGTGATTTTGATCTGTTATATTTGGCGCATGACTTGATCTATAAATCTGATGATCAGGGTATAACTGATGTCTGAATAGTTGAAAAGGGTAAATTATCTTTTATAGATCTGTATGCAGGTTCAACATAGCAAAGGCACGTATACATGCTGATTCAACAATTCAAAACTGCGTATACGCAGGTTTGCCTTAATATAGCAGCGTATGCACACAGGTTCTACATATTAAAGTAGTGTACATCTCATAAAACATGTTTTAGCTACCTCTGTTTATTGCTGTAGTGTTCTGGGTTCAGGATTGGTTTCTGGTTACTGCTATTGTATTCTAGTTACAACATTCAGAGAAGTGAGTGTTTGATTCAGTTTTTGGTTGATGCAAAGGAGATTGGTTGATGCAGATATATTTGATGTTTGATTGATGTTATTGATGGATCCCGTCTGAAAATTTATGAAACGTGGTCCCTGGAAGAAAAGAGAAGGTTTCAACCTTCTGTAGGTCAGCACCTACGTACTAGTACATCAACTAGTACAATAGCTAAGGGGGTTGTAGCTCCCTTCCAGGAGAAGCTGGAGAACGAGAGAAGGTTGTAGCCTTATGCAGGTAGAAGCCTGTGTACTGGTATAAGACTGCACTAGTACAAAAATACTGTAAAAAGAAGTTTCTTATTAAAAGAAGATAGAGACGAATTATAGCCGATGGTTTTCACCCACATTAGGTTTCCACCTTATATCTTGTGTTCATGTGTGTGATTGCCTGTACTGTTTACTGCACTTGATTATTGTTTTATGATTCTGATACACAGATTAAGATCAACTAACAAAATTAGAAGTCTGCAAGATATACATGATTTTCTCTAAACACAGTTGCGTATATACGCAGGTTTAATTAACAGAAGTAGCATATATCAATTTGTTTATGGAAATGAAAAATTGTTAAATTGTTAATACTGATTCACCCCCCCCAGTATTATTTCCAACAATGGTGAGATTGACGCTCTAAACGCTGAACCAATGGTTGCAACAACTAGAATTTTATTTCACTGTCCATTAGAATGAGGAAGGGAAAAAGATCTCATTTGTACCACTTAAATTAAAGGGCCATGCACTAACTTGGTGGGTGAGCCACATGGAAACCCTAAGGTTGGAGGGAGAACTTTGAGTGACTAAGTGGGAAGATTTCAAAACCCTCATTAAGTCACATTTTTATCCCATTGGGTATGTGGAGGACTAGTGGATTCAGCGCCATTACTTTAGGAAAAAGTTAGGCCAAAGCTTGCAAGAGTACACCACATAATTCAGAAATATGGCTATTATGTTGGGTATCTCTCCAAAGAACCTAGATGTACTCCTCAAGTATTTGGGGGGTATGCACTGCCATTTGTGCAAGCAAGTGATGTTGTTCAAGCCCAAATCGGTGGACGAGGCTTGTGTACAGGCACAATACCTAGGGAACATAGGTCTGAAAAGAGTGTGATCAAGTGGATAGAAGCAGAAGGAGAAACAAGAATATTCTATGGAGGGGAACAAGAAGAAAAAAGGGAGAAAATGTAAAATTATTGAAGCCACGACACCCCAGTGTAAAGATCCAAGCAACCACTACAACCATTGCAACATTGATGGCCATACAGAGGAGAAGTGCTAGAAGTTGCATCCAGAGATAAACTCAAAGAAAAAGAAGTAAGATAATAAGAAGAAGAATATCATGGCCACTGATTCGAGAAACCAAGTCGAAAGCAACTCGAACGTGGATGAGAATATCATTTGTACATAAGTGTAGAAGGAGGTGAATCTAAGTCACCTTTAACAATAGTAAGTCAAGGAAATGACCAATCTATTCAATATAAAGATACGTCAAGAAGACAAAGATTGATGCTTTATTTGACTTAGGATCACAGGTGAATCTCCTTGCAGCAGAGATGGTCAAGAAGTTGGGGTTAGAATTTTGTGATTATCTAAACCCATCCACTGGGATGGGTGAATAAGGATGCAAAGCTGAAGGTAACAAGATAGTGCAAAATTAGATTTTCTATCAGTGTTGATTTTATTGATGAAGTAGATCTGGATGTGGTTCCCCTTGATGTATGTGGAGTCATGTTTTGGATTCCATACATGTACATGCATGATGCAATATTCATGAGGAGAACTAACCACGACCGGCTCATTAAGGATGGAAAATCATTCATCATCAATGCGCACAAAGGCAAGTCGAAAATTTCACTGGTAAGTGCCAACGAAGCCAAGAAATTGATCAGTTCCAGCAAGAAGTATGTTTTATTGTTTATAAGAGAAAGCCAGTCTGAAGAGGAATCAATTGTTGAGATTTTCTGTTTGGAGCAAAATAGGAAAAATCTCAGCTAATGACAACAATAGAAAGTCAGTTCCTAGATTAGCTCCAGGTTGTTGGGAGGGAGTTAATGCCTCCTATATTTGATGTGAGTGAGTTAATGAGGTTGTTAGATTCTCTATGCTATATAACAGGCAATCATTCAGATGGTTTGCTAAGAGAGTGAGAGGTTTTTGTGAGGATTTCTTGATGTAATCTCCAATTTGATTAATAAATTCCTATGCCTATGTTTGGTGGACGTAGCCCAGATTGGTTGGGTGAACCACGTTAAACTGTGTTTTCTGTACATGATTAATTCTGCTGTGTGTTTTATTGATTTGCTGTGCCTCTGAATTCCAACAAGTGGTATCAGAGCACGTTGGAGGAGCGGACTGCTGGAGGTGGAGCGCAGAGTTTGGATGCTGGTGAGCAGGTCGGTTGCTGCCTGGAGGTGCTGCGCCAGTTCGTGTTAAGCTTCTCTTCATTAACTGAGGTAATGTCTGGCGCTCTGTTGGGTTTGCGTACAGAACGTTGTATGTGGTGATTACATTCTCCTGCGGTGGTGATATTAATTGTTTTTGAATGCAATTAAGTCAAATCTTGTGAAAGTGTGCGGACTGGCTTTTAAGTTTTTCTGTTTCAAACGCTATCAGGGTTCTGAACTACTGTATTGAGTACTTAAAACTGAAACACGCACACACAGTTTACTTCATATACGCCATATGCCACTGTCCATATCGGGGTTCTGTTTCCATAAATTTTTCTGTTTCAAACGCTATCGGGGTTCTGTTTCCATAAATTTTCTTTTAAGAAGAAACATAGCAGGCACGGTCGCTTGAGAGCATTGATGCAGTGGGTACAAATTGCCAGCTGCGGCGGCTGTGCGAATAATGAGCAGATTATTGACTGCTACCGGGTGGCAAATTCAATTGTCTTGAACTTTGAAGCAGCAGAGTGTAATCGAGTCAGCGTTGCCTTCATCCATTGCAAGGGCACCGCCTATCGCATCGTCTTGGAAGTATCAGATCCAAAATTCAGTCGGTTTGAACGAAATCGAGAATGTTGTTTTGATTTTCTACGGCAACATGCGTGCTTGGGCAGCATGACTTCGACTGCGAGATTGGTTTCAGTGGGTCCTATCAATGCCTTCATGCATTGACTCTGATCCATGTTGAACAATGAACATTTTATGAGTATTTGATTGTGAGCGTAATATTTTATTTTAATGTATTGCTCCAACATTGAAAACACATGTTGAAAGTGCAATGATGCAGATCCAAACTGTAGATTTGCAGTAGGATTGGTGAGCTCTAAGAAGATAGGCAGTTTTTTTTTGTTGTATAAAAACAAAAGCATAGGAAGTTTTTTATTGTGTAAAAACAAAGGCATTTTACTAGTTATTGTGCTTTTTTGATACAAAAATGGCGAAAACTCAAAGTGCCCGGTTTGAAATTGAAAAATTTAATGGCAAGAATAATTTTGAGATCTGGAAAGTGAAGATGCATGATTTGCTTGTCCAACATGGCGTGGTAAAGGCGTTGTTGGGCAAGTCCAAATAGCCTTACAACATCACAGATAGTGAGTGGGCCGAGATGGATGAAAGAGCGATAAGTGCTATTCGACTGTGTCTAGCTGATGATATCCTGTTTAATATTGTGTCGGAGACAACAACTGTTGGTTTGTGGACGAAACTGGAAAAACTGTACATGACCAAATCCTTAACCAATAGGATTCTCCTGAAGCGACAGTTGTACGGTTTGCGAATGAAGGAAGGTACATCAATTGCTGATCATTTAAATGCTTTTAATACTCTTCTTGTGCAATTACAAGTATAGAAGTAAAAATTCCATCCGAGGATAAAGCTATTACTTTATTGTGCTCGTTGCCCGAGTCATGGGATCATTTTGTTACTTCTATAAGTCTTAGTTCATCAGAAACTATTGAGTTTGATGATGTAGTTGCATTCTTATTATCGGAAGAAACAAGGAGGAAGACGCATTCCGAAACCTCTACATCAGAAGCTATGATGGTTAGAGGTCGTTCGAAAGAAGACGCCCCAGAAAGCCGAGCGACTCATGTTCAAAGTCAAAAGGGAAGAAGAGTAAGCTAAAGTGTTGGTTTTGTGGCAAATCAGGGCATTTAAAGAAAGACTGCTGGAGGCATCAGCAACAAACTTCAAAAGCAGAGTCTTCGACAGAGAAGAAGGAGGCGAATACGATAGATACAGGTTCGACATCAGGTTCAGGTATGAATGATGAAGTATTATCAGTTAATGTGTCAAATCATGGTCAACATTGGTTGTTAGATTCCGGGGCATCAAACCACATGTGTATCCATATGGTTTAAGGAATATAAATCAATTAATGATGGAGTTGTGCACATGGGTAATGATGTAACATGTAATATTGTGGGGATTGGGAGCATACAACTACAAATGTTTGCTGGAACAACTAGAATATTAACTGATGTGAGGCATGTACCAGATTTAAGGAAAAATTTGATTTCATTGGGAGCACTTGATTCGAATGGATATAAAACTGTAAGTCAAGGTGGAGTAACGAAAATTTACAAAGGCATTTTACTAGTTATGAAAGCTAAGAAAGTAGGAAATCTCTTTCAGTTAGAAGGAGGTACAGGGTCAGATTTTGTGTCTACTGTGTCTGAACATGAAAGTAGTTCCCTTCAATTATGGCATCAAAGATTGGGGCATATGAGTGAAAGAGGGTTGAAAATTTTGGCTGATCGCAAGTTAATTCCAAATCTGAAGTCTAGAAAGTTAGATTTCTATAAGCATTGTCTGTTTGGAAAACAAAGTAAACAAAAATTTAAAACAGGCAAACATACTAGTAAAGGCATACTTGATTATATCCATTCAGATGTTTGGGGACCAGCCCTTACAACTTCATATGGTGGTTCGTCTTATTTTGTATCATTTATTGATGACTTTTCTAGAAAGGTGTGGGTCTACATGTGGAAAAGAAAGTCTGATGTTTTTTCAGTTTTCAAGCAGTTTAGAGCATTGGTAGAAAACAACACTGGTAGAACAATAAAGTGTTTAAGAACTGACAATGGTGGTGAGTTTACTTCCAAGGAGTTTGACAGCTATTGCAAGGATGCAGGGATCGAGAGGCATGAGACCACGGTTTATAATCCTCAGCAAAATGGAGTTGCTGAACGCATGAACATGACTCTTCTCGAGAGAGCAAGGAGTATGCTAAGTAACGCCGGGTTGCAAAAGGAGTTGTGGACAGAAGCGGTGGCAACAGCTTGTTATGTGATAAACTGATCTCCATCGACGACGATAGACTGCAAGATTCCGCAAGAGGTATGGAAAGGACAACCTTGTGACTATTCTAAACTCAGAGTGTTTGGTTGTGATGCATATACTCTAGTGCCTAAACATCAGCGAACTAAGTTAGATCCAAAGTCAAAAAGGTATATCTTTGTTGGGTATGGTGTTGGAACAAAGGGATATAGATTGTGGGATCCTACTACCCGGAAAATCATCATCAACAGAGATGTAAAGTTTAATGAATCCTCTCTTGTACAGTTAGATGTAGATAGTAGATTGAAACAAGATGATGTATCTGACTTTCAGCACATTCAGTTTGATAGCATTTCTAACGATAGTCATGATGACCATAGTTCAGATACTAATCATGAACAAGTTTCAGAATCAGAACATGAACAGGGTTCAGGTTTAGATCATGAACAGGTCTCAGATACTGATCGGCAAGAAGTTCCTACAGGTGGTAGTCAGCCAATCGAGGAAGCACCAGAAACATCCTTAAGGAGGTCGACAGGAATCAAACGGCCACCGAGAAGGTATGATGATTATGTCACTTCTGTTGCATTTACTGCTAATGACAATGAACCTCTGTGCTATCAGGAAGCAATAGAAGGTTCGAAAAGTGACAAGTGGAAAGCAGCCATGAAGGACGAAATGATGGCCTTAAGTAAGAACGGCACATGGGATCTGGTTGAGCTTCCAAAAGGCAGGAAAAATGTGGGGTGTAAATGGGTCTTCAAGCTGAAACGGGGCGTGAATGATAAGGAAGACAGGTACAAAGCGCGACTGGTTGCAAAAGGGTTTTCTCAGAAAGCCGGTATTGATTTTCATGAGATTTTTTCACCAGTGGTTAAAATTGTTTCAATTAGAATTGTGTTAGCATTAGTGGCTTTGCTTGATTTAGAGTTGCAATAATTAGATGTTAAGACTGCATTTCTACATGGTGACTTAGATGAGGAAATTTATATGGAACAACCGGAAGGGTTTGTTCAGCATCGCAATGATAAATTTGTCTACAGGCTCAAGAAGTCATTATATGGCCTGAAGCAGTCGCCTTGGCAATGGTATAAGAAGTTTGATTCTTTCATGTTGAGTCAGAAATATGTTAGAAGTGAATATGATCATTATGTTTATTTTAAACAGTTGAATAATGGCATATTCATTATCTTGGTATTGTATGTTGACGATATGCTTTTAGCAAGCAAAAGCATAGAAGCAATCAACAGGTTGAAAGCTCAGATGGCAAGGACATTTGATATGAAAGATCTAGGAGCAGCAAGACAGATTTTGGGCATGGAGATTTTCAGAGACAGGAGCAATGGTAAGCTATGGCTATCACAACAAAAGTATATTGAGAAAATACTTTTGAGGTTTGGTATGAATAACGTGAAGCCTGTGTCATTCCTTTTAGCTTCCCATTTTAAGCTTTCTTCGAGTTTATGTCCTAATACATATGAAGAAAAGGATTATATGTCTCGAATTCCATATGCCAATGTAGTAGGATGTTTAATGTATGCGATGGTTTGTACTCGACCAGATATTTCACATGCAGTTGGGGTTGTCAGCAGATACATGGCAAATCCAGGTAAAGAACACTGGGCAACAGTGAAATGGGTGCTTCGGTACTTGAGAGGCACAAGTAGTTATTGTATTACTTACAATAAGAGTAGTGAATTTGTTTGCGGATATGTTGATTCCGATTTTGCAGGTGATTTGGATAAGAGAAGGTCGACTTCAGGGTATGTCTTTACTCTTGCAGGTGGAGCTATCAGTTGGATGTCAAAGCTACAGAACATTGCTGCTTTATCCACTACTGAAGCAGAATACATTGCTGCTTCTCATGCTTGCAAAGAAGCGATTTGGTTGAAAGGTTTGTTTGGTGAATTTGGTAGGTTGCAAGACAACATCAAGTTATTTTGTGACAGTCAAAGTGCAATACATTTGGAAGAATTCCGGCTATCATAGTAAATCAAAGCATATACTGATCAAGTACATTTATAAGAAATTTATCACTGAAAGGGGAAGTCCTCTTGAAAAGGTCATACAAAGGAGAATTGGTGCAGACATGTCACGAACCCTTTTGTTAGAGAAGCTACGTAGTGGTTTGCTTCTCTTGCTGCGAAAAAGATAAATAATAATAACAGGGCATCAGGCTAATTGTTGTCAAGGTGGAGATTGTTGAGATTTTCTGTTTTGCATAAGATAGGCAAAATCTTAGTAGGTGACAACAATAGGAATCAGTTCCTAGATTAGCTCCAGGTTGTTGGGAGATGATTAATGCCTCCTATATTTGATGAAAGTGAGTTAATGAAGTTATTAGATTCCCTTTACTATAAAACAGGCAACCATTCGGATTGTTTGCAATGAGGGTGAGAGTTTGTGAGAATTTAAGTTTGTAATCTCTTGTTTGATTAATAAAATTGCAGATGCCTATGTTTGGTGGACGTAGCCCAGATTGGTTGGGTGAACCACGTTCAAAGCTGTGTCTCTTGTGCTTGATTTTATTTGCTGAGTATTTGATTTAATTAACTGTGCATCTGATCTCCAACAATACTCTTGGTTTAAATAATTATGAAATGCAAAAAACCAAAACAAAATTTGACGTGACTATATACCCTTAGCTCATTATTTAAGACATTGAACAATAACATGTGCAAATTTACAACCAATCCCCATGAAAAATAAACATTAATCAAATAAATTGCAAAAAATAAAAATTATACTTTATTAAATTGAAAAATATTTTTTATATTTAAGAAACGCCAACAAACATACAATACCATAAAGGGCATAAATATAATAATAATTAATAACATGAATTGCTTTACTAATTATATAGAGGAGTCTCTTTCACATATATCTTTATTTTATCTCCCTAACATAATCTTAAAAAATGACATGTAACACATTACACATTATTTGTTTAATATAAAACCTAATACAAATATATGTTACAGTGTAAAGTTCTCTTAGTGTACCTTTTTATTGTCACTCACTTAAAATATAACATGTAACATATTATTTGCTTTTAAAAATGACAAGGAACACTCACTTAAAATATGACATGTAACATATTATTTGTTTTTAAAAATGACAATGAACACATTCATGTGAAACATAATACAAATATATGTTATAGTTTAAAGTTTTGTTAATGTATTTTTTTTTACGGTCATACATGTTTCATGTTTAATATGAAATACAGTATAAATATAGATATAATTCAATTTAGGAAAGAAATGGTAATTGTTAGGATTATTTTTCTAATTAAATTTAATTAAATATTAATAAAGATTTTTAAAAACTCAAGTTTAAGTTGTTTAATGTAAAATTTCAAGTGTAAAAGGGTTTTAGAGTTATTTATTTAAGTATTTAAAATATATTTTTAAATAACAAATAAAAAAATCAAATTCTTGAAATTGTAATGCCAAATAATTATTGGTTATATTTGTTTTGCTAATTAGTTTATTATTATTAATTATAGGTAATTTAAATACTATGAAAAAATATGAGTAATTTTAATTTGAAATTGGATAATAATATTTGAATTAATAGAATTATAAAATGTTAGTATTGCATAGATTCATATAATAAGGATATTCATAATTAAAAGTATTTGTGGTTTTTTTAAAATAAAAAATAATAATTTTTATTAATCTGAAATTGCAATATTCATAGAGCTCATGGGGCTTTGTACTGATGATGAATGAGCGTATCGTGTTAAGGCATTCCATGTGAAAAGGTCATCTCTTGAAATCCCCCATAAGCTTTTTACCCCACAAAAAAAATGCAATATTGATAACCTTAATTTAAGGAAATCCAAATTCATGGAAGTCTAACTTCATCTAGATTTTCTTAAATCTATTAAAAATAAATAAAAGACATATATTTCTATTTTTATCAGCAAAACACATTCTATATATGCCATTGGCATTGCAAAGTGCTTCATGAGCATTCATAAAAATTCATATACAAGCACTCATTTAATTATCTTAGAAAGCATCACCCCGATGGGGGTGGAAAATCAAATTGTTAGCGGGATCAGGGGAGCGCCAACCATGCCACTGGATCTCGAGGCCAATAATGCGGGGGCTGGAGGGAGGTGGATGTGACGTGGCATGCTCCCCCATGCAGAGCGGGTGCGACAAAGTTATATTAAACATGCTAGAGTCAGGATGGTGGTTGGAGGTCCTACATTGTGGTTGTTGGTTGTTGATGGTGGTCTAGTGTGCAAAAGAGCGGAAGTGTAAGGACCTGCGGTTCTTGGCACGACCACCATGGAGTGCGACGACTTGTTTGGTGAGCGAGCGAGTTGGAAACATGAAGTGTAAGCATCCATGGACAGAAATGTGCGAAGGACATATGTTATAATGCGCATTAGAGGATGGAGCGATGGTTTATATGGCATGGGGAGCATGTAAACACACCCATGGGCCGACCTACATACTATGGCGACTTCGGCGAAGGTTGTTGGCCGACCAGTAATAACCAAAGGCGAATGAGCATGTGTAGAGTGTTTGGCATGTCGACTTGGATAGCTCGACTTGCCCAACCAACGATATAAGTAAAGCAAAGTTTGAAGCTTGGAGGAGAATCATTCAAGCGCTCTCGTCTACGCATACAAGGAGAAGTGCGAAGTAAGGTGAAGCCGCAGCAAGGGATGCGCAGCTCTATGCACCCATCCTTGGGCAAGGCAGCACAGTGATATCGCATAAGAGTTGTATCGAGTGAAGGTGCAGGTAGGAGGTCGCCCGTCGTTCAAGTGAAGGTGTGGGTGGAGACTCGGGTGGGTCGCCCGCCCGCCGTGCAAGAGCAAACACGAAGGTGTCTTCGGGTGACTTGGGTAGGTCGCCCACTCGCCGTGTGAAGGTCACTCGGGTAGGTCGCCCGCCCGTCGTGCAAGAGGAAACACGGGGTGACTTGGGTGAGGTCACCCGCCCGTCGTGCAATGGTAAAACGAAGTTCGGTTGAGGAGTGCGGTTGGCAGCTCATGTGAGGGCACGCCCGCCCAACGCGGGCAAGGAATTTTGGTTGGCACACAAAGGTGTGGCCTTGATGTAAAATTGGCTAAGTATGAAACTTGGTGTTTTCCAAGTATACTTGTAAAGCTTGAATAATATATTGTATTCGGGCAGACTCATTATTCAGGGAGTTGCCCCTCCCTTTATACTTTGCAATTGTGTTCTTCATGTATAATTGTTGATGATAATGAATGTGTATTGGTGTTCATTGGTATAAAAGAAACATAATAATACTTGGTTGCGAAAAACAAACTAAGTAGACTAATGGTTAGGCGTAGTCCATGAACATAAGTATTGGTGAAAAGAAAGTGTTCGGTGGT
>APFE031578753.1:0-19404 GCA_000404065.3 Pinus taeda
TTCGATAAGCTTCCGCTAAATTGTTTGTAGAAGTAGATCAAGTGTTTTGCTTTAGTACATTGCATTACCAGGTGATCTACATGTGGAAATTTCTACATAAACAATCTTGGATGCAAAAGTATTGGATTAAAATATTAATTGAAATATTATTTTCCAGGTTCACATTTAAATGTAAATAACAAAGAAAATACAGTGCAAGAATTCCTCATTCAGCATAGAACTTTAAAGACCAAATCAATTTCAATCTCCTAATATTAATATTATGGTCCATAAACCTCACAAACACATATGCAAATAATTGTCTCACACGCACTTACAGATTCAATTTGTGATACAAAAAACCACTGGTCTAATAAATGTTGTTCAATTAATTTCAATCTCACACCAAAATTTCCAGCATCTAAAAATGTTCCTCCTCTCTCCTTCCAAACTAACAAACTCACTGTCCAAGAAATGAGTTCATTGATGTGAACCAATTCCCTTAGCCCTAACTACTTACTAACTATAAAATCATTTCTTTTAACTAAATATTCCTAACTAATCTTAACTGAATATCAAAAATAAACTTTAAAATGTTCTAGCCTTAACATGTGATCAATCCATCACATGTCTAGGCTCTTGGCCTGAACTTAATAACTTATCATTTTTATATGCTCGGCCTAATGCACCTGCATCAAGGATGAATTTTTGTTTCATGCCAACAGCAAGATAAATCCATAGATGCAAATGACCTTATTCTTCATGCTCCCAAGTTTCAATCTTAAATATAATATCAATTTTACTAGCGATTCAACTTAATATAAGCACTTTACTCCATGGAAAAGCTTCATAGTTACATTGGAGGACCTCGAATATACAAAATTTCCATTTATTATTATGTTTTTCGTCTCTAACCTCTGTCATAATTTTTGAGTTATTAATTATTGAAATTTTTTCTTTGCTCATGGCTTTTTAAACCTTTGAAGCTTCCATAATTATGCTTGGTTTTCTAAAATGAAGCATTTGTTTATAAATATTTTTGGCCCTTTTATGTTAACATTTTTGTTGAGTATGCTATGTTTTTGGTCATTAGAGTTTACCTTAATCAACCTATATATATGTTCAATTATTTTTACCAACCTCTTTGCTTTTATGAAGTTGTTTAGTTGTTTTTTCTTATTGCTAGTTTATTTTTATCTTTTTGCTCTTTAATACAAAAAAACAAGAGATTCAAAGATATTTTATCATAAATTTCTTTGGCCTCATATTTTTGTTTTCTCGACTTTGTTTTATTACTTCTTGTAATGCAGCTTCTATTTCCTTGAATTGGATCTACAATCTTAATATTCTATTGTTTATTCGTGTCTAATAGTATTTGTTAAGGAATTAAATTTAATATTATTTAGTTTGTTGAAACTCCCCTTAGAAGATCTTGATATTTGTAGTGAACTAATAATATTAAAACTCATATTATAAAGAAAAAATAAATAAATACCATTTGACCTTATGCTACCCAAATCCTTTCACATTATGTAGAATTCTTATTGTTCATCACCCAAAGTTTTGAATGCATTCACCACAAAAATTGTAAAAACATAAATATAAAGTAGTTGGAAGTAGATATATGCTTACCCTAGAGATTGTGTGCCAAAAAATATATGTTCACATTAGAGATAACTATAACTAAATATATGTTTACTTCAAAAATATATGTCCAAAAAAAAATTCACTGCAAATGAAGAATTTATTTACTATAAAGCAAAAATGTATATAATTTTAGTACCTCAAAGATGTATTCTTAACAAAATATTCGTCACAAAAAACTATATATATTTATTATAAAACAAGTATGTCCTCAAGATATAACAAGTTTCTAGCGATATAAAATAATTAACTTGCAACACAACATTAGAAATGTTGTTTTTAAGATTATGAATCTTCCAATCTTGAAAGCTGATTTACTTGATAGACATATTTAAACAAAATTCCTTTCCGAAATTTATAATATACAATTTTGTGTGAAATTTTAACATATTTGACAATTTCCTAGACTTATATGTGTAGTATAATATTCCTATAAAATTAATATTATTAATATTGATGTACTGTTTGAACCATTTTTATTTTTTTTAATTATGCATATTGTTATTAGAAGTTAACATATTTGACCAATTTTCCTGGTATAAAATCATATTCAAAAGCACCATGTTCTTTTATAAATTTACAGCACTACCATAATCACCCTCGTTCGATGCAATCACAATGATACTTTTGTTTGATGCCATCCCAATGATGAAAAAGGGGCAGCAACTTCCTTAGGCTGTGTGCTTAAAGTAACGTTCAAAAGTACTCTTATATCCTTTATTCACAAAATAATCATGAATAAATTAATCATTGTTGATGGGTTGACATTCATGCACAGCACAACCTAATCACTTATGTTTGATGTGATCACATTCATGCAAGTGTCACAACTGCGTCTGATAAGGGAGACGAGACGGTTTTAATGCCTCCCCTTCTTTATACTTGCAGGCATATTGAAGTGTGCACGTGTCTTCATGCATGGCTACTCTGATCTTTTAGTTTGTTTTGATGGACATTTTCCCTCAAAACAAAATCTTTACGGATTAAGATCGTTTGTAATGTGCATATAAAAAATTTAAATAATTTGTTTACAAAAGAGATTGTTTTTACATATCATTTTGGGTATGTTGTGGAGTATGTTTTAAAATAAATTTTTATTTAAAAAATAATTTTATATGTTTGGGCTAGAGTGAAACATTATCTTCTTATTTTTTATCGATTTCAACAAATTAATTTTAGGTGATATAGTTTTTTTGAATAACAGTGATTAGTAAATCTACATTTCTAGATAAAATCAAACTATCTTCACAATTGTTTTAACAACTAAATTATAATAGATTAAATCTACATTCCTAGATAAAATCAAACTATCTTCACAACTGTTTAACAACTAAATTATAATAGATTAAATCTACATTCCTAGATAAAATGAAACTATCTTCACAACTGTTTAACCACTAAATTATAATAAATTTACTTTTGTAATAAAAATCTTAACAATTCAATAAATATCATATAGTATTATAAAAAAATAATTCCATAAAATTAGCCGTTTAAATTGTACTATCTGCACCTTGAAAACTAACATTTGATAAAGGCTTTGCCCATCATGTCACGGGAGCTTACTAAGTTACAACGTCACGTTAAACCTTGAAACCTTCTCCCAAACAGAAAAGTGGGATATTTGATCCTCTATATTTTACGGTGTAAACATGGGTTTTGTCCATCATGTCACAGGAGCTTACTAAGTTACAACGTCTGGTTGAAGCTTCAAACTTTCTCCCAAACAGAAGTGAGAAATTGAACCTTGAAACCGTCTCCCACACAGAAAAGTAGGAAATTGAATCTTGTAATAAAATCTTCTCCCAAAATGTGGGATATTTGAGAGTCTTTATTTTATTTTACAGTGTAAACTTGCCACTATGTTAGGTATGTTGGAAAAAACTTGAAGATATATGGGGATCTAAAAATTACAAAACTGTTCCAAGTATTAAGCTAGAATATCTTGTTGAACCTTAGAACATAAAACTGGACGATATCTTGGATCTGAAAATCCCAAACTGTTCACGATATTAAGTTAGAGATGTGGGATCTTGGATCCTGGAGATGTTACCAAGTACACATGCCGCTGGGAAAAACCTGAACCATCTTTGCATGTAAAATCGACCAAAACTATGCCAAAAGTTATTAAAAAAGATATCACTAATGTATTAATATTATGATAAAATAGCAAAAACATTAATATTCACTCAAAATAAAATTATTATTAACTAACTCACCCTGACTTTACCAACCATTTGTTCAGAGAGTCGTTTTGCGATGATTGGAAATGCTCGGAGACCGACGGTAACATACCAAACATTATTTATTCCTCGGCTTACGGGGTATCGTTAAGTTGTGACCACAACTTTCTTGCAACAACACAGTCTTTTTTTTCTCTATTTCCAAACGTCTTTTCTTCAGGCTCCCATTTTATATTATTCATTCTATTTCTTTTATTCTTTCCTGGCTCTCTCATACCACAATATCCGCAACCTCTATTGGCTTTCAAAACCCTCACCGCCGCTGAACCTTACTAGTCCATCGCTGATTCTAGTCTGGCCATGCATTTGTGCAGCTGGAGTGGCTTTAACCACAGTAACCCTCATTCAATGGACAGGAAAGTGGTTTCTCTAAAACCGGCATCTATGGATTGCAGGAATCCCATTTCTCCCTCTCTCAACAGTTTCTCATTTCTCCTCCCACTTGACCTTTCACGAAGCGTGCTTTTTTTCAACCTAACTTGAAACACATGAATCACTCGAAGTCACTCTGAACGCTACCGGATATCCCGAGAGATGAAACAAGAGCAGGAACTACAAATTGCCAAGAGAAATAGACAAGCGGCCGAGCAGATTCATAGATGTGAATTTGAGCACAACCGCTATGTCCACTGAATGACAGACACTGTAAATAACGCCACTGAAATTACACTAGGGCACGGCCTCACTCCATTCTGCATGGACTCTCAAAAAATCAATGTGTTGAGGCACGCGATTGGTGAACATAGTGATACGAAAGAGCTAGAAACGCGGCAGAGAATAGATGAAAAAGAATGCGCTCAACATGCAGAGCGGAAGACTTGGAAATCTATATAAATAAGATCGCGTGGTTAAGTAATAAAGAACCACTTTAACACTTGAATTGAAGTCAACCTTGTGGCTTTTTTGACCTTTTTTTTCGAATCAATCTGGTCGCTTTCCCAAGTTTTACTTTTTCCCATTCTTTTTATGGCCTTTTTTTGCGTATGAAGCCGATCGCTTTTCCAAACAAGTTTCATCCGGTTTTTTTTGCTTTTTAGGATGATAAAGGTCGCTTTAAAATTGGCCTAAGGTTTTTAGGTCTGCAGGCTTGCTAATATGGTTACTCTTAAATGATAACAACTAAACCAGCACTTATTATTTCTGTTAGTATTTTCAATTTTATTTTCAAATGACAACCAGTTAACAAACACTTGTTATATTTTCAATTATTTTATTTGATTGAGATGGTTAGATTAGTACAAAAATAAGTAGGTATTTGTTTATTGTTTTGAGTACGAATAAAATTTTAATATTTTTTTATTGGGTCAATTTATTAAATATTATTTGATAAGTGAGTGACAACTACATTTAAGGGCATTAAGTGGTCTAATATATCGGGCTTAATTCCAAGGGCATCAAAGAGATTTGACCTTGTGACCTCCCAATAGGGAAGGTACTTAGCAACTAGGGCTCAACTAATTGAGCTATCCTTTGGAGATATTTTTTAATGAAAATAAAATTACATGTTGTAAATGCTTACAAAGCATTCAATCATTCCAATCTAAGTTGGTGTTCACATAGCCAAAGAAATTAACCTGAAAATGGAGATAAGCATTATGTTTTTCTCTATTTCTTCTTTTCTATGTTTCACGATTCTCCTTGGGATGGAGTGATCGATACAATTGCTAGTTGAGATCTTTCATTCTTTCTTGGGTTTTCCTTATCTCAATCCGAGCTATCAGATACATAATGATGTTTGGAAACCCCTGTCCCCTTTGCTTTAGTAATGGTTGCCTGCCTTGATGACTATGTTGGGGTTCCTAAGTCTTCGTGATTTACTCCTTCCTTTTCTACATTGTCTTGTGGAACCTGGTTGCTTTCACTGGTAGAGGACATCATTTCTTCTTCATCCTCTTCTTCTTCAGGTTGCTGTTGTTGGAATTTTCATACCTTGGGCTACTTTCTTGGTTTCTTCTTCCTTTGAGGCACTTTCTAGTTATCAGGACATGAGTTTTGTAAATGTCTTGTTTGTCAGAATGTTTGACATCTAAATGTCGTGTTCTCAAAATCTAGAAATCTTATCTAGCATTGCTTGCTATGTCTAAGGTAAATACGATACGATAATCCTTTGCTGAGATCCACCTCCACACAAATTCTAACAAAGGCGAAGATTTGTTCTTTGATTCTTTGTGTGTTTGTCTTAATGTATCTCCCTATGAGGTTCCCAATTCCTTCAAGAAATTTATGGTGCCAAAAATGTAAGGGAGCATTATACAATCTTACCCATACTGGAATTCTTGATACCACCATTGTATTGGCATCGAAATCGGGGAACCATGGGGTAACAGAAAGTCCTGCAGAGCTCTAAAACCACAGGCCTTCTCACAATACATATTCATGTTCCTATGATGATGCAAACTTTACTATGAAAAATCCCGTGGAGCAGAGGTGAATCTCATAATTTATTAACGAAGTTGTGACAATCCGTGAAAAAGATCCACTGGTTTTGACCAGAAACTGTTGAAGCTACATATAACTGCTTCTGATTCATAGCTGGTGCATAGATCAATTGTTTCTATAAGATCTACTGTCATAGGTGGTATTTCTTTCAATTGCTCCATTATATAGGGACTCGGTAGATTATGTGCTTGTTCTGGTTTTGTTGAAACTCCATATTTCCCTTTTAGGATGTCTTTAAATGAAATACCTCCATATCTTAATCCTTGATTTGATTCTAATCCTTTAGGGAGACTAGATCTGGATACTCATTTTGTTTCCTTTAGATTGCTTGGAGCAGGGGAGCATCTTCGAAGTCGCGGATTTAATATGATGGAGGATTAAAATAGAATGTGGTATTCTTGTATTCTCAATGCATCCTACATCGATTTGCCTTCATAGATCAGGCTTTGATAGTGCATCAGAATACCCAAAATGTACAGAATTATTTTCTTCAGATGGAGGATGTTCTTAGAGGCCCAAACCCATAATACAATTAATTTTCCTTCTAGGGTTTGAATAAATATTTGGAAACTTGTGTTGTTTCCTTCTAGGGTTTGAATAAATATTTGGAAACTTGTGTTGTTTCCCTGATTCCAACTCCCATTTGTGAGGTACTTGCAGAGATTCTGCCATATCGTATGCGAGACAGGGATGCATGAGGCGTGGGAGGGGTAGATATGAAGAAAAAGAACCATGGTGAAAATCTCAGACACCATCCAGTGCTACTTGATCCTTCAAAGACGACTCTCCTTTGTGTTTTACCTTTGAGACCTCGAATCGATATATGGGTTTTACCTTTAAGACCTCAGATCGATATAGGACAACGCAAAATAGAGGATGAGCTTCTGGATCTGGCCAATGTAGGGGTTGATCTACCAATTGGATTCCTAGATCTGTTAAACATTGGCTCGATCTCTGAATTATACCTTGAATCAGGAAGGAAGACATCATCTCTGGCAAATGTTGATGATCTGAAAATCGGCCACTAAAGGCTTCTTGTCAGCTTACAAGAACCTCTCCCACTCCAAAGCTTATATATATTCCAAATATATGCTTATGATTGATAATTGTGGAATTAAAAGTGCTTGAAATAGGTGTATGCTTGTGTTTGCCTTTAACTGTTAAGTGCTTTAAGTTGATTTGCTTAAACTGATATAAAAACATATAACAACAAATAATGCAACTAATAACCAATACATATAACAACAATATAATTAGAAGTTCACCCATACCTCTTGGGCTACGTCTGCGTGAGCTCTAGTCAACTAGAGTAGGCTCTTTGCGATTATGGCTTAAATTATTTTACAAGTTCCACACTCAACTCCATAGGCTTACAGCTGAACCCATGGGCTTAGAATGCCATCTTATCCCGCTGGTTGTCTATACTCTACAGATAAATCTAAGCTTTTGTGGACTAGATTCCTTCAATCAACACTCCGGTCTATCTTGAGCTCCTGGCTTTCACCAACTCCCGCAAAATTCTTTTACTGTCTCTGGAATTCCTTATTTAGTCTTCAGCAAACATCAGACACTAGCAACAGCTTGATCATTTCAATCCCTTTGCTATTCTGACTTCATTACAGCTTCATGGCTTGTAGAAGTCCATTGAGCGCTCTGGCTCTGCGGCTTTGCCTCCAACCTCTGGCAGCTATGCCTCTATCATCGCTTTGGCTCTGCCTTCCAACCTCTGGTGGCTATGTCAAGCTTCTCCGTGCCTCTTCTTCACTCAGCAGTTTGACCCCTCTGGCATACACTAAGCTTTCAGTTTGCATTCCTCAGCGTTCCAACAACTTTGGGCTTCTTTGAGCTGTCTCTGTGCACACACTCAGCAATCGAGCCTTCTCTCTACTCTCTGAGCTTCTCCGATCTCTCTCTGAGCATTCCTCTACCTGTGCCTCTAGGAATACCCTTTCTTTGTGCTTTCTGTGTTTTTGTAACCATTTGGTTACAACCGCCTAATGCATGGAAGACCGATCGATCCATAAAAGAAGAATTTTGCAATTGGAATGAATTGGCGAGTATGGGCAACTCGGTCATTTGACCTTCCCCTTGCCATAATACCGAAAATAGCAATATAATGGAATACACAAGAAACGCATGAAAAACAGATCATGAGCCATTTAACCAGACTTCAAATAATATGTAATTGCACTTAAAATCCTATCGAGTCCACCTTTCTATCGCATGTCGCATATCACGCTATGTATGGCCAAAAAACCCAATACAAAGAAAATCCGAAATTCCAGATTTCAAAAATTATGCAATCGCGTTTATAACTCTATCAGGTTTGCACCTTGATCCTTGATCGCAAATCACAATCGCATATGTCAACGACCCTTTATATTGGGGATCCACCGATCGTCGATCACCGATATCGACACATTTCATATCACTATAGGCCCCATCGCATCAACGTATCACTATCAGTCCCCTCGCATTGGCGTTATTGCTGGTCGTCGTCATCTCATATCACAATTGAAACAACCCGATGGATTGTATCTCTGCTCCTCCGATCAGCCAATCGGCCCTTATCGCATAGCGCTCATCGACATATCGCATTTGTAATGGCCCTAGGGTCCAACCATTGTTCCATGGTGTTCTGTGATGTGATATTGCAGCAATCGCATATCGCAATTGCTCAAGGTTGCAGTCCTGCACACTCTTCCCTTTATATGATTGTGATGCGATCTAATATATATATATCGCAAGCCCCTTAACACACCGCCGATTGGTCTGCTTCCTTAATTAAGGTTTTTGTATAAAGCGTCCGTCACCATGATCCTCCGCTTTCGACACTTTTCTTTATTCGACTCGGATTTACAAAGGATCTGTGCCATTTAGTACCTTTTACCTCTTATATGAAGTCTCTTCGACTTAGAGGCTTATCCAAGATCCATTTTGGATCACGCCTTCCCACTAAAAATCTTTTGGACTCCAAAAGACTAATATACTAATGTGAACAGTAAATGAGAGTACCTCACCCTCTTCTTTCAGCCTCCATACACTTGCCTTGCATAGTGTGTATGAACCAAAGCCTTTGAACACTCCCTTCCTGGATTTGCTTGTCCTCTTGGGAAGAATTGTCTTCCTCCTCGACTTCCTACAGAACTCCTGCTGAGAAGGTCACACAAGCTAGTTTGAACTTCTCTGCCTTGATTATTGTTCCAAGGTGGCTCAAACCAATGTGAAGTTACATCTTCTTCACAAAAAATTTCATTTGTACCTATTTGACATACTGTCAACAACAACTGTTAACAACAACAAGATTACAGACAACAACTGGATGGCCTAAACTTCTGCTTCAAAAAAAGAAACAGATTTCACATCTTGTGAACACCTCCATGTCTTTACACCAACATACAAATGATTGACTAGATAACAAGCCAACAAGACATGCCTTTAGAACAATTGACCCTTCAAGTCAAGCATGTAGAAAAATATGACCCTAAAGTTCTTTTCCAAAGATAAAACACTTCATCAACATTTTCGAAGTCAACATTAACGTTACATGCATGTTTACAACAAATTAATCAACCCTTCAAGTTAATCACACAGACATGTTCAAATACAAGGAAATCATCAACATCCCTGTGTTCATGCACATCATTCTTATGCATGTGTTTCATCTTTCAACTTTCGCTTAAGCACATTGTACTTTCAAAGCTGAAATGAATATAACGTTGTAACAATAAAGCGAGTGTCCAACTCAACTTTTCCATTCATCTTCTTGGTAGAATCCTGCAACATGCATCTCATTAACAAAGAAATGTATTCTATTGATTTGATGCATTTTAAAAAGACCTGCAACCTTAATTGGATAAGAACTCTAACCATTTCTTACCAATCCATTTCAAAGGTCCTTCCTTTGTCTGCACATCAGCATCAAAATGTGAATCATTTTGAAACACATAATTCATGGAATGTTTCTTTCCATTCCTGCCATTTTCTCTTTCCACCTTCTTCAAGTTCCATGGAAGCATTGTTGGATTCACAGTCCAACATTTTGCAGCAATATGTCCTTGCTCATGGCAGTGAGTGCAACACATATGCATCCTCTTGATAGCATGATTTGCCTTGTCCAATGGACCTTTGGCTTCTTGCTTCCTTTCCTTCAAAAGTTTCCTATATGTGGCCATTCTCTTCCAACATCTAGAAACATTATGGTTATCCAAACTACAAAAGGAACATGCAATTATTTTCCAATGCTTATATGGAAATTTATCATGCTTAATGTAATCAAAAGGAATATGATTAGAACCAGATTTATACCTTTCCCTTCCACCTTTATTACCTTCATGAGGAGGTGAATTGAATGAAAAAGTAGCTCCCTTTGGAACACCATCAACCTCTTCAATGGTTTCAAAGTTTCCACAACTCTTTGGTTCAAGTGCATGCTTATGAACAGCTTCTTCCTGAAAATGATGTTTCAAGTTATTGCATTCCCTGAGAATACAATCTTGACACACTTGAGGTAGAAGGCCTAAAAAGAAACTCCTTTTTGGAACTGTTTCAATTGTCTTCATGGCAGCTTCGGAACTTTCTCCATAAGACTATCCATATCTAAGACCGAAGTACTTAGGCCTTTCCTCAACTATTATTAGCTCAACAATACCCCGTGCATGTTTGCCCAAGCCTTTTCCTTCATAGCCCATCTTAAACATTAACTTGGAACCTATGCCTCTGGTATGTTTTTCAAAAAGCCAAACATAAATATTCTTAGAAGAATTTGAAGAGAAACAGGAATTGTTTACCTCTTCTTCAAGCTGATATTTGACCAAGGCTTCTTTAGCAAGAAGGAGTTATGTCCAACTCAAGCATCCTTTTCAGGTTCATATTTGAACTATGAAGTTGCCTCTCAATTTCCTACAATTAGTCAGAAAGCAACTACTTCTCTTCCTTCATGGAATTCAACTACTCTCTAAGTATGATGCTCTTCCTTCCATCCTCATACATTTCTCTCACCATATCCATCATGGCGAATAAGTCTTGCTTCTTGTCTTTATCAAAGAATCTTATGAAGAAAGAATAATTTGAGGACTCACTTGTAGAAGTTGTCATTATCAAAATGAACAAAAGAACTTCAAAAAATATTAATAAATAGCTTATTCAAGCAACCTTTTGCAACAAACCTCTTATGTTTCAAGGAATTCTTTGAGGTCCTTCGGGATAAGAAGAATGCCTTCAGCCCTTCTTCCTCCTTGTCCTCTCCTCGTCTTAGCTACCAATAGCTTTCCCTTCACCTCTACAAACTCAAACAACATTCAGTTTACAAATAATTAGACAACAAAATCCTTGCTACTATTTGAACACCTTTCAAGTCAAACAAGCATATAGATTGCTATGTCAATCAAGCATTCCAATCTGATATCACCTACATCATGATACAATCTACTTCATGATATAACCTGCTCTGGTATAACTTACTCTGATATAACCATCTCTGATATAACCTTCTTTGAAGGTGGGGTTAATTAACCTCTCTCCGATACCACTTGATCTAATAACAGGGCGCTAAAGGCTTCATGTTAGCTTACAAAAAGCTCTCCCACTCCAAAGCTTATATATATTCTAGATCTATGCTTATGATTGATAATTGTATAATTAAAAGTGCTTCAAATAGGTGTATGCTTGTGTTTGCCTTTAACTGTTAAGTGCTTTAAGTTGATTTGCTTAAACTGATATGAAAACATATAACAACAAATAATGTAAACAATAACCAATACACATAACAACAATATAATTAGGAGTTCACCCAAACCTCTTGGGCTACGTCTCTATGAGCTCTAGTCAACTTGACTAGGCTCTTTTAGATTATGGCTTAAATTGTTTTACAACTTCCACAATCAACTCCATAGGTTTACAACTGAACCCATGGGCTTAGAATGCCATCTTATCCTGCTAGCTGTCCATACTTTGCAGATAGATCTAGGATTCTCTAGACTAGATTCCTTCAATCAATACTCCGAGCTATCTTGAGCTCTTGGCTTGCACCAACTCCCTCAGAATTATTTTACTATTTGTGGAATTCCTTCTTTTGTCTTCAGCACACATAAGACACCAGCAACAGCTTGATCATTTCGGTCCCTTTGCTGTTCTAACTTCATTACAGCTTCATGTCTTGTAGAAGTCCATTGAGCCCTCTGGCTCTGTGGCTTTGCCTCCAACCTCTGGTGGCTATGCCTCTGTCAGTGCTCTGGCTTTGCCTTCCAACCTCTGGTGGCTATGTCAAACTTCTGCAAGCCTCTTCTTCACTCAGCAGTTTGACCCCTCTGGCCTACACTGAGATTTCCGTTTGGATTCCTCAACGTTCCAACAGCTCTAGGCTTCTTTGAGCTGTCTCTGTGCACACACTCAACAACCAAGCCTTCTCTATGCTCTCTGAGCTTCTCCAAGCTCTCTGTGAGCGTTCCTCTGGCTATGCCTTTGGGAATCCCCTTTCTCTATGCTTTCTATGTTTTTGTAACCATTTCGTTATAGTCGCCTAATTCATGGAAGACCGATCGTTGCATAAAAGAAGCAGTTTGCAATTGGAATGAACCAGCAGGTACGGGCAATGCGATCATTTGGCCTTCCCCCTGCCATAATCCCAAAAATAGAAATATAATGGAATACATAGGAAACACATGAAAAACACATCATGAGTTGTTTAACCAGACTTCAAATAATATGTAATCGCGCTTAAAATCCTATCGGGTCTGCCTTTCCATCGTATGTCGCATATCGCGTTGTGTATGGCCAAAAAACCCAATACACAGAAAATCTAAAATTCCAGATTTCAAAATTTATGCAATCGTGTCTATAACTCTATCAGGTCCATGCCCTGATCACAAATCACAATCGCATATGTCAACGGCCCTTTATATTAGCGATCCATTGATCGTCAATCATCGATCGCCAATATCGATGCATCACATATCATTATCGGTCCCATCACATTTGCGTATTGCTATCAGTCCCCTTGCATCAGCGCTATCACTGATCGACGACATCACATATCATAATTGCAACAGCCCGATGCACTGTATCTCTGCTCCTCTAATCATCCAATTGCCTAATTAGCACTTGTCGGATAGTGCTCATCGGCATACTGTATTTGTAACAGCCCCGGGGTCCAACCACTATTCCATGGTGTTTCTCGATGCGATATCGCAGCGATCACATATCGCAATAGCTCGGGGCTGCGGTCTTGCACACTCACCCTTTATATGATTGTGATGCGATATAGATATATTATATATATATATATATATATAATATACTATATATATATATATATATTATATATAATAATATATATAACAAGCCCCTTTAACGCACCGCCGATCGAGCCGCTACCTTTATTAAGGTTTGTGTATAAAGCGTCCATCTCCATGATCCTCCGCTTTCGACCCTTTTCTTTATCTGACTTGGATTTACAAAGGATTTGTGCCATTTAGCACCTTTTGCCTCTTTTATGAAGTCTCTTCTACTTAGAGGTTTATCCAAGATCCACTTTGGATCAGTTGAGGCCTATCAACCACTAGGGAATCGTAATCTGGTCCATGATGAATCCAAGCGATTATCTAATTTGCAGTAACCATGTGCACATCTTCAGATTTTCTATGGAGACGTCGTTCTCCCGTCCTGCAAACTCCGTTGATAACCAGATCGTGCTTGGGCTGGGGAGTGGTGGCGACACAGAAAAAAAAAAAAAAAAAAATAAAAAAGCCCCTCACCAGAGTCGAATTCCCGGAAGGACAACTATTTCGCCTCCGCCTTTCATCAGATCCCAAATTTAACTAACAAAAATGTTATGGCAACAATTTCAAACAAAAATTTCAAAATAAAGGTTATTTTTAATTTCTATATATAAAGGGAGAGCATTAGGTCAAAATGCTTTGACTCTTACTTAATTTGTAAATTTTTAAAAACTATTTCTAAATTGTATTAAAATTTTTGTAAAATTAAATATTAAACCATTTTCTTAAATCTTAAAAATATTTTTTGAATTTTTAAAATTTGAATTTCTATTTTTTTATGATTTCTTTTCAATTACTCTATTAAAATACTTTTCATATCATCATATAATAGATAAATAATATTCAAATAAAATATTATCCATTCATTTATTTAAATCTATATTTCCCGAACCCAATTTCAATATAAACCAAGCCTAAACTATAATCAACCTATTAAATAACCACCAACCACCGATTAGAATCTAATCGTTGATGCACCACACTCACGTTGATTCTTTATTATTAGTCCCTGCCCTCCGGGCCTAGCAGGGACTATAGTAATCCGTTTTGGTCGGTTACAATTAGTTCGACGCGAGAATCCATAAAGAACGGAATTCATTAACCTAAATTTCAAGTTTATATTCCATAAATCACTTTTTTTTAACCAATACAAAATTTCTACCGCTATTTCGACCACTAAGAATTTTAACGATCTTATTTGGCCTCATATCGAGGCCAGGATCTGGGCAAACTTAGGATAAATCTTCATTTAACTTATGGATTCAATGAATTTTCTGAACATGGAAACTAATGCTAGCATTAATCAATAAACATTAAATGTTATGTGGATACTTGGTAATGTTTGGTAATGTTTATTTAATTAATATATCACATGACACACCACCAAATCAGGACATCAGGTGCACAGATGGCTCTGTGCATGTATTGGTGTGGTGTCAACCAAATGCACCTCCATTCCTTCTTATATGACCACACCCATGCCTCCCCACAGCATCGACTCAGTTTTCCTCTTCTTGGATCATCTTAACAATGGCAGATGTTTCGCAAGCTCTTCTACAACACCCTACAGCCTTCAACACACAAAAACAGAGTATGTATATGTGTCTGCTTGCCATTTTCATTTCATTTTTTGCCAACCTTTTTCTTGATGACAGTTATTTTTATTTTCCGTAGTTCTGCAATTGTTCGTACCAGTCGAGATTAATGTCGGTTTTGTTTGTGAATTGCAGTGACAGGGCTGAGTGCGGCTCGGCTAAATTCAATTTTTGGATAGTCATTCGAACTTACAGTCGCTTCTAGCAGTTCTGGAGACGCTTGGTCTACACTCCAACCTGAAACGCACCTCGTGCCTCCTTTCCTTTACGGGAAACCAACCACCATGTTCATCCCCCAATGCAGCTTTGGTTCCATTGTGTTCAACTCCCTGTAATCAGAATTCCATGAATCGTGAATAGCGATTTAGGTGAATATTACAAAATCGAGAAAAATAATAATTCAATGCTTCTGTGTTGCCGTTGAGCTTCAATCTATATTTTTGACTAATTACATTTCAATCAATTATATTTTTATGACTGTAAGAACACATAAATTCCACTGATTTCTTCTTGCTATCTTGCTGTAACCAAAACGGAGCTCTAACAGATTGAGATATTGATAAATTAAAGCGCTGAGATTAGGAGCGATGTGCCTCCCTGTCTCCCTCAATTTCATGCTTGGCTATTCCCTAAGGCCAAACTAATCACCTGACTTCTGGACTCCCATCCAATGAAGGCTTTCCTAAGACTGAATGTTCGAAATTGACAGAATGAATTTGTTGCATTTCAATCATCTTTTTTTTTCAATTGGATCTGTTCATGGATAATGTAATGAATCACCATATCTGTAAGATCGAATCTTAAAAATTTCTTCTGTCTGATTTCTGAGTTATGCAATAGCGATATTTAAAAGTTCTTACAAATTCAATATCAGTTGGCTTACTTCATTTTCTCAACATTACATACAATATGTGGTTGCTACAGATAATGGACCGTTCAACTACTGCAGGAAGATTGTTTTATAAGGTATTAATGATTTATCCTTCTGCAATATTGTCAATGCACTTGCAACAGAAATTAGGAACTGAGTCGTACATAATAGGCATCTGCCTTGTCTGAAGAGTAAATTAAGGATAAACAGGTAAATGAACTTGCCTCTTTTTTGTTGAATACCGCACAAGAGCCATCGGTGCCCTTCTATCAAGGCATTGGCTCTCAGCGCAAACGGATCCATACGAGGTTCAGCAACCTGAGAAAGCGTCACAATCTTCCTCTTCTGATGGAGCTTTTCAGCTGCAATTCGGGCAGCGACCATTTCTGCTTGTCTGCGATTAATTTCATCAAGCCAGCTGTCCAAGCAAATTCAAGACCTCAGTGCAATGAAGAGGTCATCATGTTCGTCCATAATATAGCGTTCAAAACAAGCGAAGCATAGTTCATTAAGAAAATGAAAAATTTAGACATGCTATCTGAGATGGCTTATTCTAGTTGTTCTGCTATATGTCCAAGCCTAAGCCATGATAACATGCAGGTACCTCTATTCCAAATCCACATGAATAAAACAAACAAAAAAAAATGACAATAGTACCTTCTGTTTCTGGGGATGGGCCATTGGGGGGTGACAGCAGAGGGACATGATCACTGTAAAACTTGTGCTCTGTAAATTGAATCATGCAGTAGCCATTCAGGACAGTTCCCTTGTTAGTTCCTACTGAACATACATTCAAATGTGTGTAGATAGTGTTGAGGCACTAACTACACCGGCTCCTAGTAAGGTCTCGCCAGCATTCAGCCAGAGAATAAACCCCATAATCACTGAGTGTACTGTAACCCACCATACTGGACTCAGTTTTTTCCACAAGCCTTGTCAAAAGATTGGCAATCCTCTAGCTAAAACCCCCTGCATTTTCTGATTTACTTTCATTGCAGAGCCCACTAAAGTTGCCGAATGAACTTAAACTTGAATCAGGGCTGTGAGTGGCATATTTCAGAAAGAAGAGACCGAGGTACCAGAAGTACCATTACAGATTTGACGAAGACTATCTCCAGCCCGTGAAGTACATGTCTGACAAGCAGAGGCATTGAGTTCGCCCCTGCACTGAACAAGACCGTAGATCTTATCTCCATTCTCTCCATAACTTGAAATATTGTAGCCTGTCTCCCCAACGTTTTCAACCAACGAATTCAGAACCACTTTCAGGTTCCTCTCCAAAGCACTCTGATGAAAATAGTGTCTTGCCCGCACTCGCTAAACGAGCGATTATAAGTATCATACTGAGCTAAGATCTGTACATCAATGTTGCGAACCAGACGGACGACGAAGAAGACGATTCGACGAACCAGACGGAACGGCTCTCCTGCGCCACATTTCGCTCATGCATTATGCTTGAGCTGGTGAACTTATTATTATCAAACGCTACATTAGCGATATGGTTACTCTTGCACAAACAATATATATATATATATATATATAATATATATATAATAATTATATATATAATATATATATATATATATAATTATATAATATAATATAATAATTAAATATATATTATATATATATATATATATATATATATATATATATAACTATATATATATATATAGATACATATATATATATATATATATATCTAAAGCATAGGGTAAGATCTTGACGCGTTAGCTATTCAATTCAATTGGTTGACCCACCAGCACCTACAAAGACCATCCTTCTACTATGTAGCGAGGTAACTCTGGATCTAGAACTTGAATTTCGTATGATAGTAAGATCTTGACGCGTTAGCTATTCAATTCAATTGGTTGACCCACCAGCACCTACAAAGACTATCCTTCTACTACGTAGCGAGGTAGCTCTGGATATAGTCGTTCCTCTGGGGATTTATCAAGGGATGACAGATCTATGATTCATATATTCTCGCCTTCTGAGATTTCTGCTGTTGACTGGCGGCTATCCTGCGGAAACACATTATTGGCAATGGATTTAAAGCACCGGTGGTAACTAGATCCTTGACGCCCTTCATTAAAAAACAACCGATCCAAACACTCTCCCAACAAAAAAAAAATGCAGCTAGAAATTACCATCTGGGTGAGATTGTCACCTTAGTGGACAATGCCTTCATTAAATCGTAATCCGTAGTTGAAATGAAAGCGCCCAATAGCAATACACTAGCTTTGCATGCAATTTCCGCAGCTCAGCTGGAACCTTCTGTCGTTTCTATGCTAGACTCTAGTATATCTTTTTTCCCGTCCATTGCTGTCTGAGTCTGAAAGGCAGAGAGGCTATCAGGCTATGATGATCTCTCCTTGAAATATATGTTTTCTTAGGGTGGCATCTAGTAGGTGCGTGTGCAATCTATTCCATGAAACAACATATGGCTTCAGTAGGAGAAGCTACACAAAATTATATGCAGAAAAAATAGCAGAAGCAGGAAACATTATATGTCGACAGAGTAGTAGAAGCACTCTCCATGGATGCATTTATGATCTCAATCTCAGGCTTGCCTGAAGATGAACTCGCTCGCTTGCAGAAGAGAAACAACAGAGGGGTTCAAGAGGAGAAACTACACAAAATTATATGCAGAAAAAATAGCAGAAGCTGGAAACATTATATGTCAACAAAATAGCATAAGCACTTTCTCCATGGATGCATTTCTGATGTCAATAGCCCTTTGCTTGAAACGTGACCAGAAGTATAAAACTTTGCTTGAAACGTGACCAAAAGTATAAAACTAAGTGTTGCTGCCAGCCTGCATGGGCATTTGAATGCATATTGACCAAGTGTCGTGCTTTGAGGGTTGTGGCTTTGCCAGCTGTCATCGGAGCGTGGTTTGTTTGACTATTGGGCTGGGGTTTTCAAAGTTACAAGTACTTCTAGTGTGGCCTATTTCGCGATAGGGTTTCTAGAATTTAATTTCTGTAGTTTCAAAAACTACGTATTACGATTTTATCAGGCGCTGCCGTTCGTTTGTTTGACTATTGGGCTGGGGCAGGGAATAGCTGCCCAGCAGCCCGTCTTGTTATACTATAAATTAGAGAGCATTTTACAGGTCTCCTAAGGGAATTATGATAGTTTTTTCTGATAGTGATGGCGCATCCCTTCACAACATCACAACCGTCTATGGAATTGGGAGTGACAGAAAGTATGGAACTTCCAAACAACGTAAATGTTTCATTGATATCGAGGAATGTTACTTTTCGAGGGTTGTGGTTTCTCTTTCTCTTCCATAAGCCCTTCAAATGCCTTTAGGCTTTATATATGTTTGAGTTTCCCTCTATAAAAAGTGC
>APFE031578758.1:434-28304 GCA_000404065.3 Pinus taeda
AGAATCAAGCATAGGACTTCCACCCCATATCATCCTCAAGTGAATGGGCAAGTGGAAGTCACCAACAGAGCATTAGAGGGGATCTTGACCAAGGTGGTGAGCAGCAGCAGAAAGGATTGGGCAAATCGCCTGGTTGAGGCCACTTGGGCCTACGAAACCACTTGGAAGACCACAACCAGTTTCACACCCTATGAGCTGGTCTATGGAAAGAGAGCTTTGTTGTCAATCGAGTTTGGGTACAACACATTGAGGATGGCAGCTCAGATGGACCTAGATCTCAGCCATGCTCAACAAGAAATATTAATGCAGCTGAATGGGTTGGATGAACTTCGAATGCAGGCCCTCCTCACTTCAGACGTGACTCAACTTCAGAGGAAGGTGTGGCATGACCGACACCTCAATGACAAACAATTCCAGCTACGAGATTGGGCGCTGCTATATGATTCCAGACATAAGGATTTAAAGGGAAAACTGAGAACGAGGTGGCTAGGACCATATGCAGTAGAAAAGTGTAATGATAATGGCTCTGTTCTTATCCGAACTATTGATGAAGAAGCTATCCCCATGCTCGTCAATGGGCATCGACTCAAGATCTACAGGAAGCCTCTTTCAAGGCAAGAGTTCGTCAAAACTATGGAAAAATCAGTGCTGGTCATAGAGAAGGGTTTTGCCTCTATTTTGGGCACACCCTGAGCATCATTTCATATTCTTAAAAAAAAAAAAAAGATCCTTGGGTGAAAACCTTTCTGAGGCGCCCAAGGCAGGTGGTAGGAGTGAAAACCTCATTGAGGCGCTCCTGCTGTCTCTCTAAAAAAAGAATGGGAATAAAAAGATCCTTGGGTGAAAACCTTTCCAAGGCACCCAAGGCAGGAGATAGGGGTGAAAACCTCATTGAGGCACCCCTGCTGTCTCTTAAAAAGAAAAAAAAAAAAAAAAAAAAAAAAAAAGGAAAAGAGAAACAAGAAGAAAAATCAGCTGATCTTTGAAAGTGTTGCAGGTTGCAGGTATACAGCGCACAAAAGGAGGACTATCAACTCAAAGATAAGGGTTCCTATCAAGCTACTAGACAACCTCTCACGCACATCCACCATGAACACTCATTTTTGCAAAGTTTGGGCACAATCGGATCATGGTTTAGCCTTCTACAGGAAGCTACAGGACTTTCTACAGGAAGTTCTGTATTTCTACAGGAAACTTCCTGTAGAACGTTTGGGCGGGCCAGAATCAACTGCGAGGAAATATTTGGAGCTTTAAGTCGACTGCGGGGGCATGCAACCACCCTTTTCTGCCATCCCCCACTCGCTCCACCTCTTTTCACCACCCCCACTCCAATCTGAGCAAGCATACCTGCACATGCAACGAGAACTCTGTTTTTCAAATAAGGAAAATTATGTTTCTTTTCAATCTCAGAAACAAGGTCTTCCGAGGCTCGAGCATTCACCTGTTTAGGCGACCTCAAGACCTTTCACCTATTCAATAGGACACAAATTATGTCAGCATGCACCCCAGGAGGAGAAACGGCTATAGGATGTCCTACACGAATCTTGTAGCAGCTGATCCAGCTGGAGTACCTTCCATGAAGACACCAACAGCTCACAGAATCGGTGCATGCCATGTCCGCCACCAGAGGAACGGGCCTCTAAGACTCTTAGCCAGCAGCAGCCAATACAGGGAAGCTCTAGTGCTTGAACACAGAGCAACAGCATGCAGATCCGGCATCCATCGTCTTGAACCCTGGAGGAAACCATGTCCATGGCCGCACAGGTAAGTAACTAACCTTATTTCGTCCAATTGCATGAACTATACTCTAAATATGCACAACTGTGGAAATGGGTGGATTGAACAAGGATGGTTGCCACTCAAGTGGCCACCACCGCCAGTTAAGTGGCCTCATAGGATCCGAACTGGATCGATTATGCCGAAAGGATGGATAATTGGCATGTGGGAAGTGTCCAGTCAGGAAGAGGCAGAGGTATGGCAAGAATGGAGGCGGTAAACACAGCGGAGAGAATTCGGCGGTCACGGGCACGCTGGGATATGATTGCGGTGACGTTCGCTAACAGATCATCAGGGACAGCTCAACCCCGCGGAATGAATTCCGCAGCAATTCGAAATTGGCTAGCTGATACTTATGATGCACTATGGTCATTTATGAAGCAACCGTTTTCCAGTCGAATGTGCGTCCTCTTTCCTCTGCAAGTGGTTAACCCGAAGTTTTCAACCTGTTCAAACGTCCTGTTGCCACTTAGACTAGTCCTGCGTTGCTGTAAACTCCTCCGGAAGCCGAGAACGAACTTCTATAGGCATTTGCGCTACAGGAAATGCGGCATCCGAAGCAGTACAGACCGTTCACGTCAAGGGTGGAGAATTTCGGCGAGGTAGGCAGAATTTAATCTCCCCATGCAAAGAATTTTTTTCAAAGGTGGTAGAAAAGGGGTAGAAAAATTTGGGTGCAGTTCTGTCTGGTTTTATATATATGTCATTGCAAAATTGTCGTAGTTATCTGCATGAGTAATTTTCCCCGCATATGAACGCAAACTCCTTCCTGTAGAGGATGATACCCTGCCGAAACACTGTAAATACTGTAACTTTTATGCCACTGTGTGTATAACGGAGACGTAGCTCTGTGCTCCGAGTGGAAATTCTCGAAATCCTCCTTTTGTACATCTGAGTAGGAAAATTCAGCATGGTAATCGACCAAAGGTATTTTTTTTTCCGCTCTTAGGAGAGAATCTGCCCAGAATTCCCAGTCTGCGAGCGCAAGCACATAGTTTCACTAAGCCGGGCGGGTTCATCCGAAATGAACCTTCAGACTCAAAAAAGTTACGGGAAACCCCTGAGGTGGTAGACCTATTCTCCCATGCACAATGGATGTCATTTTTTGACAAGCTCCAGGGGCATGACGATGAAATTACAGAAGAATTCCTTCGGTCCCTGAAGCCGAAGTCAAAAACATTGGCCACCGTCAATTTCAGAGGACTAACCCTCAGACTCACCCCACAACTCATCAGCAGGATGACTGATCTTCCCATGGGAATCCCATGGGATAAGGAGGAAAGGAAGCTGGGTAAGAAGGCTAAGGAAGAATTCGTCTTGCATGAAGAACAATTCTCAGAGGACAAAAACGGAGTTCGGAGGACTAGCCTACAGCCGTTCTGGAGTGAAGTCAGCCTCCAAATTATGAAGTATATCACGTGCGAGGGGTGGTTTAGTATCATATATGGTTATCATTTTCGGCTGCTCACAGAACTCAGACACCACATGGACCTCCCCTCGAAGCAAAAATTGAGCATTCCATATTTCCTCTTGCAATCCATGACTGAATGTGCCACCAAACTCAGAGAAGGGACACCAGACCAGCTAGCACATCATGGGATTATAAATCTCCTCATGGAAGATGCACTCCACACTTTCACTGTCCCTCTCTCATGGGAGATTTTCTGGAATATGTCAAAGGATGATGACATCCGAGTCTTAGCTGAGGAGCTCACTTCCTCCAGCAGTGAAGAGAAGGAGCCTACTCAGGCCGAGAAGAAGGCCAAAAGATAGGACACCCATGGAAAAGCACCCAAGAAGGAGCAAAAAGGAACACCAGCAGTAAAGCAAGCTACCAAAACAGGGGATGAGGGGATTGCACCAACGCCCAGGGAAAAACGACTACAGAGCAGGGCAGAACGGACTGAGAAAGTCCAGGACAGTAAGGGCACCCCTAAGGCTACCTCAGCCAAGATGAAAGAAAAATTCCCCTCGGCCAAGCACACTAAAACCGTGCCCTCGAATCCCTACAAGAAAGCAGCAGAGTCTCTCTACAGGAAAATTGAAAACGGCTTCTACAGGAAGCTAGAAAGAAACCACTACAGGAATTTCTACAGGAAGTCTGAAAGGAGGACAACAGAAGGAGAAGTCATCCGAGATCCTAGCCAGGGAGGCAACAGCTGTGCTGGCCGCCCTAAGTAGTCCTCCCAAGCCAAAGGAGAAACGAAAAAGGGAGACCCCTCTATATTTCAAAGCGAGAAGGAGTGTAAGAATTAAGACTGGCAGACCCCAGCCTCCATCCAAAGAACCAATCACCATCGTGGATACCCCTACCATGCCAAAGGATGGATCCCCCTCCAAGGCATCCATTACTTACGAGCGAGGGAGTCTGAAAACCTCCTCATGGAGGGACAGATTGGAGAAAATGAGCTCACAAGCCTCTCTATAGGATGCTGAGGCTATTCTACAAGAAACTCTGGCTAGGCTGAAGGAAACTGAGCAACTGGAAGAGAAGGCATCCGAATCACCACAAGAGGAGGAGGAAGCAACCAAGTCACCACCAAAGGAGAAGAAAACTGATGTTATCATGGAACCAAGCCCACAACCCAACTTGGGCTCTTATTATAACTTTTTGGAAGCAGGCAGAATTATTCCCCAAAAGTTTACAGTGCCACTGTTTTTAGCACTAGAAGAAGAACGGGTACGAACCCACACGTGGATGAGGATAGCTAAATATAAGGGAGTAGCAGATATTGGGCCTCTAGAGGAAAGGCTCAAGGAAGCACAAAGGGAGTTGGAAAGAGTAAGGCATGTGGAAAGCTCCCAGCAAGCCAAGTTGAGAGAAGAAAATGAGCTGCTCAGACAACAACTCCAGTTGTAGGAACAAGGGAAAGAAAAGGACATGGCAGCCAAGGATCCCTCAGCAGAGCCTCAAGGGAAAGAAGAGATGCAAGCTGATCTTGAGGAGTTCAACCAACAGCTATAGGAAAGGGGACTGCAGGCAGATATTGAGATACAATCCCTAAAGTAGCATGTGCAAGAAAAGGAGGCACAACTAGCCTGCATGGCCAGTTGGGCAATGGAAGCACTGCAATGTAGGCAGCCGGCCAAATCTTATGGCCTGTACCTAAGGGACCAGTGGCTGCAGTTCCAAATCAATACCTTGGCATAGAGGGGTATCTCTCACATCCAAAACCCCCAGAAGTTCACAGATTTATGTAACACCAGTTCATTGGAGGATAGGGCCAAGCTTTCAAAGTTTTACCTCCATAATTTGGCCCTTCCATACATCACTTCGTGGGACCCCAATACAGCAGTAGGGGACATGCAACTGATGGCAATGACCTCATGGTTAAACCACGAAGAGAAGAGAGCAGTTGAGGTAAAGAATGTCATGGACCGAGAGTTACATGAACCATTGTTGATTAGAGCAGAACCAGGGAACCCCACAGCACTGATATCCGCTCACCAGCACCTAGCAACCAATTCTCATGGTTTATTAGAGTACATGGATCATTAGGCCCGGGCCATAACACTTTGAGGATATGGAGAGGTTAATAAGGGACAATTGTGTTCATGCTTGCACCCATAGGTGGAACACATTGTCCCACAACTTCAAAATTCGAGAATATCACACTCCAACTCGGATGAGGGAGGCTTTGGCACGGGTACCTCTCTACAAGAAATCCATGTAGAGCCTCCAAGCCAATTGGATAGGCCTCAAGCTAAGTCCACCCTTGCTTTTGGGACTGTTAGAGGGAGGCACAGAAGAGGAGGATCATAAGCAGTGGGAAGAAGTGGAGAGGAAGGCCGGATTCCATGACAGTGTGGAAGAAACTACTTCAGAAGCTTGGGATGTGCGAGTGGCCATCAAAACAATGAATGACGAGGAGCTGGACTAAGTTGCTCAGAGGATGAGCAACCCTTTTAACAGGTGGGTGATGATGAGCCCCAAAATTGGTAACAATTTGGGCTCATTTGGCCTAATTTTCATTGTTCAGTCCTTGTTCAAATCCATCATTTTCTATAGTTTATGCATTATTTTTAGTATGTTTGTGTATTTGGTACGAATAAGGGAAGTTACTTTTCCTAGGTGGTTAGCACGTGTCTATTTCAGGTTTTTGACATATATTGGAGCAAAGTCAAAGAAATCATGAGCTATAAGGCAGCCAAGCCTGAAGTGAGGACTTGAAGGGGGGGTGCCTACGACATTCAATGACCCTTCCTCGCGATCTTCACCTCCAACTCCGAGCTCCAAAGACCACCAAACCGAATCTAGAAGGCAGCGAATCATCATTTAGAAAGGGACTGTTTGACTCACAGTTTGACAGCCGAGTTCCACAGATTGAGAAGGCCAGCAAGGTCCCTCGTGATCTATAAATGTTGAGGCCTCAGCCTTCGTAAAAAGACTTTTGAAACTATTGTGTACTTTGCACCTCAGTGCTGCAGCTCTATTTTGTTCTTTTGTAGCCATTTTTGGCATGACTGTTATGATTATTTTTGGATAATGAGAAGCAGTTTGGTTTCCTATCAAATCTAAGTTTTTCATAGGAGCCAAAGCTCTCAGGGTTTGGCCCAACCTGAGAGCCTAGGGCCTCCTTTTTGTATCGTGACTTTTCCTTTACGTATAACTGTTTTCCTTTATGCATTTGAACACATTTATGCTAAGTAGATTTCGTTATGTTGCTGGAATAAATCATTGTTTATGAATGACTTTGGTTTAGGTATTTTGGTAGGATAATAACAACAAGATTTCCAAGAAAAAGGGACAACCACACTCCTGGTTTCACCTCGCCCTTATTGGATTTGGGGCTGGAATTGAGGAAATAGTGTTGCCTCACAAAAACACTAGTTTGCTTGTTTATGCAATATTTTAGTGTGCTTGTTTTATTTGCAGAGATTAGTCATGGGTTTGGACATCTGAAATGTTTCTTTACATAGATGGTGTACAAGGTTTTCTTCCCAAATAAAGTTGCTGCTCATTTATGTTGTTTATGGTTAGACTAGACTAGTTTAGGATTGGATCATTTGCAGGTCTTTGTTGATTTGATCAAGGCCCACCGTGCAGGGCATCTTCTTCCTTCATCCATCCTCCCAAAGTATCATCTAAGCCTCTTGTTCTATCTCGTAGCTAAGCTGCCCATTTCCCATCTATCCTTTGTGTCCACGAAACCTTACCTCCTTACTCATCATTGCCTTAGCCGTCTTCAAGCCAAGTCAGCCTTCTACGCCTCTTCCCCGATCCACCCACCCGTCCTTAGGCCATTTTTAGACCCCTATCCTACCTCTAGATCCATCATTGCACCTTCCCTCACTCATCCACCTCCTAAAAACCGACTTCCAAAAATCCTGTAGAAATTCTGAAGTTTCCTGTAGAAATCCTGGGACATCCTGTAGAACCCCTGCAGACTTCCTGTAGAAGCTCACAAGTGAGGTTTCCGGATAGCCAAACCTTGTGAAACTCTGGGGAAGAGTGTTAGGGACTCCTTAGACCCTCTCTGAGCCTTTCCAACCATTTCCAAGCATTCCTCTTCCTTGATCCACCCCTGCACAATAAAGCACAGTTCAAGAATATGCATGTGAAAATCAGCACTTAATCAAAAAATACAAAAATATGATTTCTTAGGACAAAAGTAGTTCAAACACATGTCTTTTACCTTACTAGAAGTAATGGCATCTCTTTCAGTAGTTTGCATTCTCATCTATGCATCAGTAGGACTAGCTGGTAGAATTAGGGTTCACTAGGGTTTGCGTTTCTTTTTGGCTTTCAGCTCCTTTTTCGCAAGTAGATTAGCTTCCTTTGAGTTAGCTTTCGTTCATCACCTAAAAGCTTCTTCTAAGAACTCATAGAAGTTGGCTAAAGCCCCTAACGGACTTGTGCCGGCTGACCAAGTGACAGCTGCGGAAAGAGCTAGTAGTTGTGCATACAGCACCGTCGCTTCCAAGTTTGTTACAAACAACCAGGTTGATAAAAGTAAAGAAGGGAGTCCCAGGAGTTGCAGCATTATTTCTGCAATACTGGAGCCCACCATTAATCTTAGACATATAATTAGATGTTCAAAAAAAAATTTGTGTGACCATGCATGACTGAAGCCAACCTAGTTCTATCTTACCCTTGGATCTATTAAGCACCAAGAAGGATCAAATCTCTCAAGGTGCAAATCTTTCCTCAAGTTTTGCACTAAAGAAGAAGTTTGCAACTCAAGGAATTTGATCCCTCTCAAGCACTTGATAAATCCAATGTTAATATAGATCTAGGCTAATCATATAAATGTATTCATAGGTGGAGAAGCGATGGAGGTTTAGGGTTTGTGTCAGACCCTGCAATGGCAGACCTGCACAGACCATGGCGCCACTGTAACAACTCTCCAGAAATACGAACAACAATACACGACAAAGAATAGCACACAAATCATGGACAACCTCCAGGGGGAGAACACAATGCCTCCCCCCAATGATCAAGAAAATATTCAGATGCACACGAAATATGATGGGAAAAATCCCCAGGAAGAAGCGGGAACGATTCCTTGTACACAGACAGATAATACAGAAAGAAATGTGGCTCCCAAAGCAACATCAGCTACCTGTAAACCTGTTGCAGCTGAAAGACCTAAGATTGAGCCCCCAAGTCAAAGAATCAATTCCTAATTCCAGTACATGAAGGATCACACATTAATAGGGAAATTTATTGGCTTCTAGTGTACAAAGAAAGCTTTGCATGGATGGATCGTAGCAAAATGGAAACCAAAAGGGCACATTACCTCGCAGCTGGGACCAAAGGGATTTTTCACGGCAATCTTCAACTGTATAGAAGACTAAAATAGGGTCCTTAATGGAGGACCTTACTTCTTTAGTGCAATTGGTCTTTATCTAAGAAACTGGATTGAAAGATTCAACTTGGACAAAGAAGACCTAAGTTGGGCACCAATTTGGATCCGTCTCTATTCCCTTCCAGTGGAGTACTGGAATGAAGACTCACTGAAAGATATTGGAGATGGACTGGGGGAGTTCATCAAAATTGCGGAGGAGACAAAACTCAGAAGATACACTTCTTAAGCTCTAATTTGTGTTTATATGCATCTAAGCAAAGCTCTCCTGGATGCGATAAGTTTATATCATGATGATTTTGAATGGATTCAGTCAATAGATTATGAATATGTCCCATTTCAATGTCGAAAATTTCATGCCCTTGGCCATCTCTTTCGTGATTGTCCGTTAAATCTGAAACCCCCGACTTCTACCTCCTCATAAAAACATGACTTTGACTATTCACCAAGGTCAACAACCGCAAAAAGAACCACAAAAAACCTGCTTCAAACCCTAAAAAGCCTTCTGCCAACACTTCAATGCCATCCACCAGTAATAGCTTTGAGATCTTATCCCAGTCGGATTCGACTACCAATGATAACCCCTTACACTCCAAGGAGTCTCTGAAGGCATCGTCACAATTCATTCCCACCAGCTCAAAGCAACCCTAAAAGCATACGCAATCCATAGATATTACCATCTCCTCACCCAGTGTGATACCGATATGGAAATCTCATGGCATGGAGCTAGACATTTTGCAGCAAGAAACCATGGTTGCAACAGAGACCATAGAGGAAAGGAACAAGGCCCAGCACATGGAAGAAGAGCCTAAAAGCATAGATATAGGAGATCTAGACATATTTGGATTAGAACAAGCTTGCAGGAAAAAGGAATTTGACAAGATCCCAAAAAGACAGCTGGAAAACTTGGAAGTCATCCTTTCCAGAGCACAACAACAAAGAACCCTAGGCATTCAGCCTGGAAATCAATGGGATGGCAAAAACATTCCTAAAGATAATAAAAATGAGGGAGAAAAATAGACCTCGAAAGAACCATCTACATTGGGGAAATGCTGGTGGAATCAGGAAGATATTCCAAGCTTACAAAGTATTATAGACCCCTACCCAACAATGAATCATGAATCTCACTTCATGCAATATAAGAGGGCTAAATAGCCCTGGGAAATACAAAATGATAAAAAACATGGTTCAGCAGGAGAAACCCCAAGTCTTCTTCATTCAAGAAACAAAATGTAACTCTACAACACTTGGTCAAACCCTTGCAAAAGCATGGCCAAGTTGTTAAGCAGTAGTAGTGGATGCCTTAGGAGCTTCAGGAGGTCTAGCAATAGTCTGGGATGAACGAGCTATCACGCTCACTAATATCCATGCGAGTAAGCACTTCATTCAAGCCACCTTTCATATCATAGGGACAAATGTGCATGGCCACCTAAACCAATGTCTACTTCCCTCATGAGGCAATGCATAAGATAGACATTTTGAATACTTTATCTCTGATCAACTTCACCAGAACACATCCACTCTGGATCACAGGAGGAGACTTCAATATGATTACTAAGCTGGAAGAAAAAAGTGGAGGCAGGAATAAACTGGATAGTGAAAGTATCCATTTAAAAAAGTTCATCCAAAACAATTGGCTTATAGATATGCCATTCAATAATGGAATCTATATGTGGAATAACAAAAGAGCAGGCACACATCAAATTTCCTCTTGTCTGGATAGATTTTTTCTTTCAGACAATGCCATCCATCGTGGAGGAGATTTTTCGGCCTCGATCTTACCTCTCACAAGATCAGATCACTAGCTTATCTCGCTACAATGGCAAAGACCTGGGAGCACCACATGGCAGCCCTTATGCTTTGAATCTTTCTGGTTGATAGATCCAGACTTCAACAATATGATAAATGCAGTTTGGAAAAGCTTCAAACCACCGAATGGCTCAAAAATGTATCAATTCCAACAAAAACTCAAAAATCTTAAAAAGAAAAACATCAAGCAATGGAATCAATTAACCTTTGGTAATATCTTCCAAGCTCAGAATGTTGTAGATCAAGAAATGAAAAGAATCCAACAGATGATCATTACAAAGGGGAGATTTGAAGAACTCTTTGAGCAGGAAAAAACCCTTCAGACATAGGTAGCAGAAAGAGAAAAGCAAGAAGAAATACTTTGGAAACAAAAATCAAGAGTTAGATGGCTTAAGGAAGGAGAAAGGAATACAAAAATGTTTCATCGCACTACTATAAAGAAAGGAATGCACGACAGTATTACTCACTTTCAGAATCAACAAGGAGAACGATTGGAAAAACATGAGGATGTAGAACAAGAGCTTCTTACTTACTTCAAGCAGGTGCACCAAGAACCACAAGTTTATATACATCCAGACATAGAGAATATTATCAAGAACATCCCAAAAATAATAACAGAAGAACACAATCAACTCCTCCTTCAACCAATATCTTTACAGGAAGTGGAAAATGCTATGCAACAACTGAAAGAAGGAAAAGCGCCTAGCCCTGATGGTTTTACATCACATTTATTTCACAACTTTTGGGATCTAATTAAAGAGGAGGTCCGGAAGGTTTTTTAGGAATCCATGACTAATCGATGGATGATCCCCTCTCTGAACACAACCTTTATTGCCCTCATCCCCAAGGAAGCGCAATCTCTAACTCCTGACAAATTTAGGCCTATCGCACTCTGTAATGTCACTTACAAAATCATTTCCAAAGTTAATGCCTCTCGACTGAAGCCCCTGCTACCATTACTTATCTCGCCAGAGAAATCGGGATATGTGGAAGGTCGGCAAATCACGGACGACATCATTCTCACCCATGAGATTATACACTCCCTAAAGCAGCTCAAAAAAGCAGGTATGTTTCTAAAAATTGTCCTCTCTAAAGCTTTTGATAATTTAAGTTGGAATTACATTAAAAAGATGATGATTGGCTTTGGCTTCTCCCCCCCCCTAGGTTAGATGGGTTATGAGCCTTATAACCTCCACCTTCTTCACCATTCTGGTCAATGGTATCCCTTCCATCCCCTTCCATCCTTCTAGAGGAATCAGACAAGGAGATCCTCTTTTCGCCTTTCTGTTCGTTTTAATGGTAGAAGGGCTTGGATGAAGTATTAAAAAATCTCTTCAATCCCAGTAGCTCAGAGGCCTCTCCTTTCCCAACAGCCCTACTTTAACCCACCAACAATTCATGGATGATAACATGTTGTTTGGCCATCCCTCGGTTCAGGAAGCCCTCAAATTAAAATCCCTTCTGAATGAGTTCTCAGATGCCTTTGGTGCCAACATTAATAAGGCTAGGTCCCAAATATTTTTCTTCCATACCCCTACTATCACTCAGTCTTCCATAGCCCATAAATTTGGATTCACGATATCCACTCTCCCCTCTCAATATCTGGGTGCACCTATGACTGACTCTGCTTTAAAGCACTCTATCTGGAAACTGCTCTTGGATAAATTTGAAGCTCACCTTTCCTCTTGGACTTATAGAACCCTCAATATGGCCAGTCAACTAGTGTTAATCAAAGATGTCCTGCAATCCATGCCTCTTTATCTTTTTTTAGTACTGGCAGTGCCAAAATGGGTACTCAAGAAAATAAAAGGTCTTCAAGGGAATTTTATGTGGATAACATTGGGACAAAATAGAAAATGGGCACTAGTGAAATGGGATATGGTCTACCTTCCAAAAATTTCAAGTGGCACTGGGCTTCATGATCCTCAGCACAGTAACACAGTCATGGGGGCACATCTTTGGTGTAAATGGATCTCGCTACTGCATACTCCCTGGGCCATCCTCTGGACAACCAAATATGCAAACAACTGACCAATAGATGATCTAATCCAACTCACAGAAGTAGGAAAAGGATCCTTAATCTGGAATGTGGCTAATCAACACAAAGATATAATTCAACAACATAGCTTCTGGGAAATAAGGGACAGCAATAATGCATGGTTTTGGGATGACTCATGGTAGCAAAGACCCAAGTTGAGGGACTTGATCAAACCCCACCAAATACAGGAATGTGAAGAGCATCAGGGGGACAAGGTTAGCTAGCATTGGTTTCCTACTCTCACACAAGGATACAGACAATGGATAAACTTGGACCAAATCATCACGCAAGGCACAAAGTCCATTCAAAAAAATTTGGAGGCAGAGCTTCTTAATAGGAAAATTGTTTCTCTGATAAGAAGGATATAATAAGATGGGGTTACAATGCACGAGGAACTTTCACCACCCAAGAGGCATACAACCTAATAATAAGGAATCACATAGTCAAGGATCCTCTTTGTAACAAAGTTTGGGCCCCCAACATTTGGACAAAAGTCTCCACTTTCCTTTGGTTGTTATGTCAAAACAAAATACTCACTTGGGACAATATGCGGAAAAGAAGCTTTCATGGGCCCTTCATTTGCCCCAACTGTAAACAACAGGAAGAAACTACTCTGTATCTCATGAACTCCCGCTCTTTGGCAAACAGACTCTGGGAAAACCAAGTTTTAGATGCCAAAAATAAGGAATAATTAAAGAGGATATTACCAACACCATACGTAATTGGGCAATCAATCCATATAAGAGTAAACTGTTAAACTCTTTATGGAAAATCATCCTGTATTCTCATGTGGATACTATGGAAAGAAAGAAACCGTCGCATCTTCAGAGACTAATCCACACCTTTAGAAGTCCTATGGAACAACGTTTGCCAAAACCTTCAAGAAACACTAATGCTCCAAAATTGCTATGAAGAGGACTCTCCTTCCATTCCACTGGAGAAGAATATATGGGAAAACTGGAATCTTCAGTTGAACCAGGTACAGGAAAATCATAGTAAATTCTCCTCACACTAAAAAATACCAAACAAATGGCTCCCTCCACCAATATGATACAATTAAATTTCGATGGAGCATATAAAGGCAATCCAAGCAAAGCAGGATACAATGGAGCATTTAGGGATCATAAAGGCAAACCTCTTCTAACTTTCCTAGGCTCAGTTGGCTGGGATATGAACAATTCAGCCGAATTACAAGGGCTATGGTAGGGGCTTCTTCTAGCTCAACTTCACAGTTTCTTCCCCCTATTAATTGAAGTCAACTCTCAGATTCTCATTAACATGGTTAATCAGATTCTACAGGTGACCCCGTCATACAAAGTGGTCAGCAGCTGGAGATTGGTGGAAATGTTAGAGCTCATCGAACAATGGCTCTCCACCAACAGAGTAGTCACCTTCAAACACATCCATAGAGATGGAAACAAAGTGGTTGATCTCCTAGCTAATATAGGGGTTGACAGTGGCTGGACTCTAGATACTGGCTCACTTAACATTATTGCCACTGCATCCCAAATAAAGGATTACAATGAATTGGTACAGAGTGAAGAAGCACACCCCGATGTGGGTGATCATAATGCAATTAATGGTGATTAGATTGAAGGACGGCAGGCATCTTGGCGACATGGCCACCCGTGTCCTCTCCCAGGCCAAATTATGGAAAATTCATGGCGACTTGCAGGCACCATTACTATGGTGCTCAAGTCAAGAAATCTATAACGAGCATAAGGATATGGCCTCCATAGACCATAATTCATTCTTCCCTCCCGTGATAAACAACTCTTTCCCTCCTCAGGCTGCGGATCCAAGCTCTCACACCATCATTGGCAGACGATGTTGGTTGCTCAACTACGTGGATGTGGGCAATGGGTATCATTTCTCCAAAACAACCGACTATAAGTTGTGTCAAGCTTAGAACCCCTTTGGTTTCCCTCTGAACAGCCATTCCAGTGCCAGTAATTCCTCTACTTCCCCAAGTGTTAGCTCTAAGATTAATTAAGTCATGGCGCTCATTTCACACTACATGCGTAGCAGAAGAGGGGGCCATCGTGGCGGAAGAATTCATCTTCTTGCTACGCCCAACCCTGAATCTGCTTCTCATTCCCATGGCACCTTCTCTAGTAGATACCCAGACACACGCAATGGTAGAGGGCGGTCTCAGCTCTAGGATGACCGCAAAATGAATGTAGGCATCCATACTACCAATTTTCCCCCTCCCCCTCATCCCTCTTCTCATACGACTCAATTCCGCTTCCATAGTTCTCTACCTCGGCCCATTATCACCGCTACTGTTACCATAACCTTCACTAAGGAAATTGACCCGCAGGAAGCTTAGACAGGAAACAACACTGACCAGCAGAGAGCTACTTAGCGGAACAAGAATGCCCAAGATCCAGGAAAGCAGTAGATGGTTGAGAACTCTGCCACCCCGCATGGTGAGGAGCTGGTTGGAAAACAACATGCCACCGATGGCAGAGCAGGAGACACGAAGGCAATAGGTTATGTCCAGGGCGACACGTCAGGCGAGCATGCAATAGAGGGTAGCTCTGTTGGCACTCAACCCATTCGAGGTATATTGCGTGGCACATCAGTAGAGGAGGAGGAATGGTACAAGTATGCATGTCGAATTGTTAAAGAACCTGCTATAGACGACCTCCAAGGGGTCCATCCTAATTGACGACTCGGTTTCCAGGTGTCGCCTTACCACTAGCTGGAGGTTTCATATGTTGTTGTCTGAGGTTTTTAGCTATGTTTTGTTTTGGAAACATTCCTTCTGGTTTGATTCGCTAGATTTCAATCCAGGTCCCCTATGCGGGTATTTTTGATGTTAAAACTTGAGACACCTATGTGGGTGTTTTCTTTTGGTCTCATGGACGCGTTTCCCCCTGATGGGGTAGTATTGTTTAGGTTTCCAATATTTCTCTATTCAGCACCGCTAAGGGCAGTGCCTCATTGTATATTTATTTTGTTTCATATAAATAGAAGTGTATTACTTAGAAAAAAAAATAGAAATGTATTCATGTATTATTATGTATGAAATTCAGTTATAGTAAATAAGGCCCATGTAGTAGCGTTAATGCAAATAAGGTAAGAACGCTTATTCAAAGTTCCATGTTATAGAATGTTCCTAGCAAGTAGATAATATTATAAGTAAAGAAAAGTAATTTAATATAGGTATGAAGAAAATTATTGTAATTTTATTAAGCATTTGATTAAGAAGTAATTTCCTTCCATAGGAAATATTATATATTGTTACCCTACATCAAAGGTTTTCTCTATATTATTGTGTTAATTCTTTTGTATGATTGATTTCTTCTCAAAATTAAGGGTTTATCTTGGATTGTACATTTAAGTCTATTGAGTTACGTAACAGAACATGGGAGGGGCTATGGTTCCACTAGGGTAATGGAAACTAGTCCAAGACATCTAGGTCATTCACCCAATGCAATGGCTCTAAAGGTAAATAAAGAAAATCACCATAGTAAACTTGAGATACTCATCTAGCTAGACTAACTATGGCGATCCATTAAACTATCCATTGAACAAAAGAATGATATTCCTTCAAGAATATTATTTCTTCTAGTGCTCTTCAAGATGTGCATAATGAGTCTAACCTATTATCTATATTTTGGGAAAACTAATAAGTTTTATCTTGGCTCTTAGACACTAAAAATGCAACAATATATAGGGGTTGAGAATAATTTACTATTAATCCATTCTGTATGCTATTTTGTAACTTTCCATCTCTTTCCCTCTTTGGTTCACTTCCTTCTCTTCCCTAACTATCCTTAGTCACTTATAAGCTCCAATGGAAAATGTTCTTGCACATAAAATAAGTGAATTAAAATATTGATGATGTAACATAACCCCAAAATTTTTAAGTTTGTAACATTCTAACATTCTAATTCTCTGAAGACTGAGCTAATAAGTTAGTGCAATGCATCATGGGTGCCTTCTTGCATCACAAATCATGATGTTGAATATCAAATGACCATGTTTGATATGAGGAGGTTTTATTGTATACTAATTCCCCCCCTCTAACTAGGAAGATGGTTGATAGAGAAAAGAACTAAGATTAGGTATGTATGCATGTCTGTTTTTTAGTTAAAGTGATGTCATCATTTGTATCAATGAGCATGGATAATTTCTCTAGTAGCATGGTCAAGGATAGTGTATATCTCTCTCATTAAGAATATGCACGAAGGCATAGTTCACACACAGATAAAGGTCAACACGAGAAATTTCCTCATATGAAGTATGAGGTGATTGACAAGAGAACCTATAAAGAAACAAGTGGGAAAAGACATCAAGAATAAAATGACACCATGGACACTAGGAATCAACATCCGATAAATTGTGAAAACATCTCCTGAAAAAAAGCACAAGAATTTTGACAAAGGAATAAAAATATCAAAGGACCCTTGACACCGAGAAAAGCCTTGGAGATATGAACAAGTAGGATGTTGATGATTCAAGCCAATAAGATGTCATGGTGAATAACCATGTCATAAGCACGTCATAAGGTATTGTTTAATTTAATGTTATGTTTTGATTTATTGAACAATATCTAGATGAGTTCTTGCAAGGCTATTGGAACAAGGGTTGTAAGTGCAAGTACAACTAGCATTCACGTGATGGATGGAAATTCATAAAAGAGGCATGATGAGAAAGAAGTAGTCATATAACGAAGGATCCAAATATGTATCAAGAGGCGAGCTTCCATGTAGAAAGGAATGACATGAAGAACTAAGAAGGAAAGTGTTTGATGGATGATTCTATACAAAGAAGAAGCTTGAGACTTATTTTTTCATTCCCCTAAATAAAACAAAAGATCTGACCCCTCTCTATGTTGATCACATTCCTGTAGCAAATAGGAATCAATATTGCAGCATCTTTGGGACAATCTTGTAGTAAAATTATTTAACTCATATCTCTCAAATAGTAGATTGGATTCACCTAAAAAAAATTATCATGTTTTCATCATCCTTATGCATCTCCCCATAAAAAAACTTGGCCAATGGATGCATGAACCTTGAGAAAAATAAAAACAGGTTGTAGGTGATGATGACCAATATCTCGAAAAGTATACATTCGAATAACGTAAAAAATAATTAACATCTTTCCATCATACTTATGCATCTCCCCATAAAACAGCTCAGTCAACAGATTCATAGTTTCTGAGATATGGTAAAAATAATTTTTTCCTTGTGTTATTTCAATCTTGTAGCAACACAAAACTCTTCTGTAAAACTTCAGGGAAACAAGGAAAATGAGTGGGAAATGCTTGGGAATGATGGGTGGAGGTTGAAAATGGATGAGGGTGATGGATTGACATGACCTTGGTTTTGTTGGAGGCATCCTAGAGAGGGGGATTGTTTCCCTCCAATTCCCTAAAATTGTGGATATGGTTCCCTCATTGATTTCCAATGCCAAGGAGGATAGATCCTCTATAAGCCAACCAAGCTCAAGATCCTCTTTTGGTGGGGAACACATCCCTACATTTTCTCAATAAATGGAACTCCAAAATATGCTCAATAAATTCATAAAATTCCATTCATTTATGGGTGTGGAACAAGTCCCTAGATTCTCTCATTCTACAGATATTTTACAGTTCACTCAATATTCTGAAAAAATTAATAATATTTGGCACATAATAAGCAAGGGGAAATTGAATTCCTAGGGACCCAGAAATTGTATCAATTAACTCTATAATGTGCAAGGGGTTAAATAAATGTTTTAGGTGTATACGAAAGACCAAATGGGCCTTACAAAATATCCAATTCTAGGGCCCATCAATTTTCTATCATATTTGTGTCTTTTTTGGGTCAATTGCATGCATGATTGTTTAGATCTAAGCTTATTTTTTTAAAACTACTACTCAGGAGTCCCATCACTTTGTTTCCTTACAAATAAGGTGATATTTTTGCAATTATCACACTCTATGCATAACAAGGGATTGATAATCATATTCTCATCACCTATTGTTCTTTCAGAAAGATCGATGATTTCTTTAAGAGGCCATTTTGGTTGAGATATGTGTTTGATTACCTATTTGAGTTTGTGCCTAGATTTTTTTTAAGTTTCAGAGGGATATATATCTCTTGGATTAGGTCCAAAACCCTTATTCATCATTATATATAGTTAATTTGAGTGGATTTGTCTCTTTTTTCTTTCTTGAATTAGTTGTTTATTGTGGATGATTTAGTTCTTTGTTTAGTAATAGGCGATCGAGATAGCATATTGTGTATCTAAAACTTGACATAGTCATTTTCTTAGTACTAGAGCTAGCATCCAAGGTTCTATTGAGGGAACCAATTCATTGTGAACAACCCTCATAGATATTTTAGTCTAGTTTCCTACCTACATCTATGGTCTTGACCCATGATTTTCCCCCTAGGTACTTGATTGTGAACGGGTACCTAGTTTCAATTCATTAGGGAGCATACCTAGGTGATTTTAGTGGAAATGTCGTGGTACCTGAGTCAAATGTCACATCACCATATTAGTCTTACTAATGGGTAAAACTCAATGTCATTCCTAGGAGGTCATTTGAGTCAGTCAAGGATGGTATAGGGATGTTAGTGTAACTATTTATGTTACCTTTTCTAATTGGAATTGGGCCCTAATCATCCTAGACTAATCTTTAAAATGCCCCTATATCTTTCTATTTTCTTGTTGTTATCTCTTAGATTTTTATTAGGGTTGTTCTCTTTTGTATGATTCTAGTTGGCCATAAGGGTTTCTTCTTTAATTAATTAAATAAATTTTTATATTCATCATGGTTGATAAGATTATTTATCGGTATTGAAGACTTTAAAACCTTCCTCTTTATGAGGAAGGACTGCCATTATAAAGATATAGTATAACTTTGGCAATAGAAGACTTATATCAAACTGAGTCAAGGAGGGTTTTTTTAAGAGGTGGAAGAAAAATTAATCCTTTAAGTGATAAGTGGAATTCCACCAATCAATATTAATCCACCTTAGATTCATCCTCTTAACCATGTACTCATTCAATTCAGTGTTAAATTTCAACAACCTTTTTCCTTATTCTCTCAACCCATGGTTGGTGAGAGTGAAGCTTCAATAATGGGGGAGATTGTATCTTCTACGATGTCTATCTTAGGGATCTCTACAGTGATGTCCTCTTTATCCCCAATTAGTGTGATACGTTCCTATCTTCTAACCTCATTTTTTCTTCTCCATTCTCTTTTTGTTTTCCTACCATTGGTTGCTTCTACAACCCTAATTAGTCTCTATAGTATTTTTATGTCCCTCCTCCTACCTAATTTGTGTTTGGGTAGTAGGAAATTCAAATCTTAGAACCTAGAATTAGTTTGTTTCCACCTAGTTCAACTATTCGTATGATTACCCTGTTGAGTTTAACATTATTTTAAAGGGATTATTTCAAAGGCTTTATGTCCATTCATAGTCATTCTAGGGGAAACAATGTTTTTAGATGATCATGTAATATTTGGGGTGGTACATTATTAGGAGGAATTATTTTCCCAAAAGGTTCAAATACCTTTTGAGGTCCTAACTATTTGGAAGTGTTCTCCCTATTAGAGCCATGTTTCCTATGAATATTCCTACATATGGGGGTGATTTCACTCCAAGAGATTATCCTTCTAGAACGAGATATAATCCCATCAATGGACATACTTCTTGGAGTTCCTTCTTCCTTGGGGTTAACCCCTGGGGAATATAATCATTTTCCCACTTTTCTTGGTCTAATGTGTCAAAACCTTTAGAATGCTCATCCCTTTAACCACATACTTACCTCCAGGAACTACATTATTGGGGGACCATAGGGTCATTCCAGGTTACCATCGCTACATTCAAACCTATTTTATCAAAACCAACTTCCATTTATTTCTTCTCTTGGTTTTATAGATTTGGAAAATCTTACAAATGACCCCAATTTCCATGACCCACAATGGAGACCTATACTGGTTAAATTACCATCTAAAATTTACAAATTTGATGTAAATATAGGAGAGAACCCAACAATGCACATTGCCACATACCATTCATGGTGTTCATCCAACTCTTTAATGGGTGATAGCATTTAGTTGCATCTCTTCCAAGGGACCTTGACTAGTGACACTACAAAATGGTAAATAAAAACTGATTAGGCATCCCATCACAACTATGCCACCTTGGTGCAAACATTCCTGAAACACTTCTAGTTACCTTTTTCGCAAGATATTGGTACTAATCTCTTGTCTACATTTAGGCAGGACACTTCAACACACATTTATTATTAAATTCATGAGTGGAGGAAATGTAATAACTTTATTAGCACTTGATTAGTATCGATTGATTAACTACTCAAAGATTGGTTTAACCCATCCTTGATATGTCAAATTTCTAAGGATGGTGCTTTGGTGAGGGCTTCTACCAAGGATAAAGTTATCCTACATGCCCATTGTTACGACAATTCTCTTACAGACCTTCAAAAATGTTAATTTAATATATATATAATATATATGAATTAAATAAATTTTAATAAATTCTTGCAAGGGTTAATAATGATGCAAATTTTAGTTTTGTGTCATAAATTATGTGTAATTAATGATGGAGGAAGCATATCAAGCCCATGAATCCCTTAAACGAGGTGATGGGGGCGGGGTGTCTGATATTTTTCCTAGGTGGTTTACCATTGGGACACATGGTCTTCAACAAGCTATATCAGGACTCCCCTCATTTTTTTTAAAACAGCTAATCCAACCCCTCGATACTACTACCACAGATGGGATGATTGGTTCCCATCATAGATGTCACATCAAAGATAGTTGATGACTCACAAATGCCTTGGCAGTCATCCATGTAGTCTACCACATTAAATAAGTGCCAAAAAGAGGAAACACCAAACGAATAAAGGATAACAATCAAATTAAAGTATTCCACAAGTTTTTAGGTGGTTAAGTAGTTTCAAAACAGATTATTTGTCCTATTCTTATAGCATTTGGAGAACAAATTAGCATATTTTATTTTATCCTCCACACACTTCAAGTTCAAAGTGGTACTTTTATCTTACATAGGTAGCAACAATCATATCAAAGTAATCATTTTGGTGTTTTATTATTAATCTTCTATACATAATGAAGACTAAAATTACAAAACCCTCAACAACTGAAGCTTCTAACTTAGTTGACTTTGATGAAATGCCACTAATTGATTGAGAGGCTAATGCACAAGAAACCCATTTTGAATTTGATCTCTACAAGCTCAAAGAATGATGTTTCCAATAGTTTTAAGACCGCTAGATTATTTCCGTGGTTTGGGAATCATATTTCGTAAAATATAATATACTAACTTGGTTGGTTGACTTGAGTTGCATTGTTTACTAACTTATATTTGACTCAAATGTCAACAAGGTTCAATATTCAAGTTGAGTCAATTGAGTCAACTAGCCCTTTCAACATACTTCAACCAAGTCTTTAAATTCTCTCCTCAACCATTTCAAGGCCTTAAGACCCTTAAGGCTAAAGATAACCTCAAGAGATTTATGGCCATTTCACGTGTCATTAATGACCTTTAATCCCTAGAACCTACCTAAAATATCAATATATTAAGTGTGGTGGTTCAAGGCATCATGTTTGGCCTTAGATTCCTAGAATATTTTTACTTTAGCTAAGGTTTGGCTTCACACACTCAACTATATCAAGGCACTCGACCTATATTGGTGTTACTCATGGAATTTGAGTCTATGAAGCTAGGTTCAGGGCCCAAGAATATTATTTCCCTCCACTGATCAATGCCAAGCTCCTTAGGATGGTGTTTCCCTAACACAACTATGGTTAAGGCCTTCATACCATATTGTTTTATGTGAATCATATCATTGTGTCTTATCATTGTTTTTAGGTTTATTCATGAACCTTAGATTCAAGATGGTTAAGAAAGGATAGAGAAGATTCTTATTAGACCAACCTCTAAACATGTCATTTCTGGCCGTAGATGCCTATAAACTTCCTTTTACAACCTAAGGCTAGGTTTACTCTCTTGATTATGTCTAGGGACATAAAATTGATACCTAGTGCTAAAAATATCTTAAAAGGCCAATAACCCCACATGAAGGCCAATTATCCCATCCATAGGTAATCTATGGTCATTTGAAGTGTCATTCATGATCCTTAAACCCTATAAGATATCTAAAACACATATATATTAGGTGGAGTGGTCTGAGGCATCATGGTTGGCCTTAGATGCTTAGAATACTTCTACGTTAGCTAACGATTGGGTTGCCCATGTCAACCATATTAAGGAATATGTCTTATATTGGTTTTAACCATGGCACTTAAGCTCGATAAGCTATGTTTAGGGCCTAATGATATTTTTTCCTTCAATTGATTAATTTCAAGTGCCTCAGCATGGTGTTTCCCTATCATGACTATAGTTAAGGCCTCTATATCCCATTGTTTTGTGTGAAGCATCTTAATGGCAGAGATATCTAGCTATAAGGTAAAAGAACCCATAGTGAAGGCTCATATCATTGTCTTTAGGATTATTGATGGCCCTCAAGTTCAAGAGGCTTCAAGAAGGTTCAAGAAGGATAGAGCACATTCTCTTTAGACCTACTTCTAAACACATTCATGTGCATGAATAGTGAAAGAAATGCATGTGTTTTTTAGGAACATGTGAGCACTCTATAACACATGCATATTATTTCCATTAATTTTTTTATTGGGTGAAAGTGACAATATTAACATATATGTTTGATGATTTGGTTGCCTTAGATTTAGGTTTCAATAACAAACCTAGTAGTTTGGGCTATAAATACAACAAAGCCTCCATTTTTGTAAAACTATTTCAATATCTCTATCTTTCATATTACTATTATATAGGATACACAAACATGTCATCAATGAAATTACAAACACATAGAGTTGACTGTGTATATTTCTAATATATAATTTTAAAATATAATAGTAGTTTCTACTAATTTATTCAATAAAACAAATTAGAAGAATGATGTAAAGAGGGAAAACATAGTGGTTTCGGATTCTGATAGAGAAATCCCATCAAATGCAAAATAGAATAAAATGACAATTGTTTCATCCACGCCCAACACTAATGGTTTGCGGAAAGTGGAAAAAAAGAAAGGTAGGAAGAGTAGTATGGGGTAACTCTCTAATGAGTTTTTCTTAATCTTGGTCACCATGTGTGTTATTATGCGTTATTATGCATATGATTCTTAGCATCTACAATATGTAATTTTGTTCAAAATGAAGAAAATTGTGATTTTTCCTTGGGAAAAAGGGAAAATCTAGTGGGAGGAAAAACCCACCCAAAATAGAATGCATAGTATGTCAATTATGTAGTTGCTATGAGGGAAGGTGGTGTTGATGATCAACAGCATCATGAATTTTTCCTCAAATCTATCCAATACCATCATATGGGCATACTTTTGCTACTAGTTGAGCCTTGTGCTTGCTAACAATAGCAATGAGAGCTTATGGAGCACCAAAGATTCGAAAACTAGTTCCTTGTGACTTTGAAGTTTCACCCACTTGATGATTAACGAACTATATAGTATGGTGTTCCCTTTGTGTCATGTGATATAGATCTACGTTGGGATGACGATGGAATTTTAAATTAGATCTTTAAATCTAATCACAAATATGATCCGAAGAGTATACAAAATCATCTCGAAGATGTCCCTCAAATAGAGGCATTAGAGAAGTTGTCATAATAGAAATAGTGCAGGGTACTAAACAAGAATGCTTTGATGCAACCATATGATCATAACAAATTGATTCCAAAATCAATTCATTAGATAATAAACATATATCAATCAAAGCATGGTCCATACTTTGATCCTCTCGTGGATTTTCTTCATTCTTTAATGTAGTCATCTACATTATGCTATTGAAGTACTTTTTCGATTAAATCAATTATCTTCACCATACAAAAACTCTTTGGACGTAACACCCTATTTTAGAAGTTTCACTTTATTCTCTTCTCCTTATATTTTTCTTCCTTTGGAATCTTAGTCCCCCTATTAGATTGAGATCCTTCTCAATCTATAATCCTTTTTTTTCTTACCTTTCTTATTATCATTCTTCACTATAAGTGCATAGGGCATGGGAGCCTTAAGAGTATCATTGTGTATCAGATTCTTCTACTCATGTGTCAAGGAATCAATGAAATCATCCAAGATGGTATTGTCCAATTCTTACCCATGGAGAGTTTAGTAGTATGAAAATAAGAGACCAAGACAAAATATTGACGACCTAATTTATAATGTGCAGAAAGGATAAGTTGTTCCTCCTTTCTATTTATCCCTCAAGTTTTGACTTATGTCATTATAATCTTGAATCTTGAGAATAAGTCTTGTAAGGTCTCGAAATGGTTGGGATCTAGAGAAACCAACTAATTATCTAGCTAAAGTCCTCTCAACTCACCTTTCTCGGCAAACAATCCCTCCATTTTTGTCCAAACTTCCTTAGGTGTTGAGCATGACTCATCATGAAAGAGTAGATCAAGGAGAGGGACAAAAATGGTATCCCGTAAGCTTCATCCTTCTTTTTGAAGTATTTTTATTTTTAATTGGCTAATGTAAACTCAACTTTAGTACCCATTGTAATCCTATAGAGTCCCTTACTATGCAACAATAGAAATATATTTTGCTTATATTCAAAACAATTGAAAGGAATGAGGACTATTGTGATTTGGTCAATTCTCTATGGGTTGCTTTAATAATTTAAAATATATAGATATTAGTATTTTCGTAAGCTCAATTATTCTTTAATACCATGTTGGATTTGAAGCACAATCACAAGATCTAAGTGTGCAAAAAATACTAGACTAGCTACTTGTAAAAAAGAAGAGAGAGTAAAATTGTTAAGAAATTGACTAATGAACATTAATAATGAACATGAAATTGTTGAGGAATTAACTAATGAACATGAATACTATATGTAGACTCTCTAGGAGGTCAAGGAATTCGAATTAGTTTGGGGTTCCATATGCAAGTACTAAAAATTACTTTCCTATTGGCAAACAAGTCAAAATTAGACTTGGAGACCTAAAATTGACAAAATATCCTAAAACAATGTGAACTAGAAGAAAGTGGAGTTAGAAATCAGTTAGAACTAATTAATAACTCTCACATGCTACTCATATTGGGTGTGAGAGAAGAGATGGGTGCGGGAGGGCATGGTCAAATGTTGTTCCAATGAGAATAAACGGTGGAGACATGGCCAACCCTCCCCTAAGTCATTAACATAGGCTTAAGTACTGAAGGTGGTGGATAATGTTAATGGGTGTTCAACTTGGGACAATGTGTCATTGGAGGTTAAGGTCACCAATGATGGCTTTCATACTAATGCGTGGAGGTGAAGGTGGAGGAATCAAGATGAGACCTTGTGCATCATTGCAGGCTTGATGCACCAAGTGAATTTTTCATTTAGGGAGGTGGAGATCCTATGACCTAAATTCCAATCAAATTTAGCATGCATCAAATTTGAATTACTAATTTTCTCTTTGTTACAATACTCCATTATTGATGGTTATGGTTGTAGTGTCCTATATTAGATTTTTGCTATGGGGAAGCTCTAATTTTGGCTATATGTTGTGAATCTCGGAGGGGCCTCTCTCTATTAATTAGTTGTTTTTAATTGGAGCATGACCTCATCATGGCTTTCCCATTGTTCTTACAGTATCTTTCCTCAAGCCCTCATTCTCGGATCCTACTCAAAATTTCATTCCAAAATGATGCTCGTTGTTCCCTCCTTGTCTATTGTCCCCTCTTGTATGCTCTCCTTGTTCCCTCCTTGTCTACTGTCCCCTCTTGTATGCTCTCCCATCTCACACTCACCCCCTCCCCCTCCCACACATCCCCTCTCTTTGACTCATGGTATTTCTCTATGCTTAGTGTAGGTGAGGTGGTGAAGATTTGGAGTAGCACTCCTTGTTTCATCTCGCCTCTGGTGCCCTTGAGGCCTAGCCCACTTATCCCCCTAGCTACACATTACTAGGACTCTTTGTCACTCAGTAATTATCCACCTAAACTTTACACCATTCATTTCCATTCTGACTTTCATGTCAAAGACTAAGTTTGAGCTTGGAATTCCAAGGTAGTCAAACATGTCGTGTCATGCAAGTGTTTCACTTACTATCCTCATATGAATTCATAAGCTTAGTAAATTGTGGAGGCCCAAGTAAATAGATATATAGAGTCTACACCCTTGAGGACGAAATAGATGAGGCTGAGCATGGCATAACTATGGAGTGATAATGTCTATTAGATATTGAGATTGTAGGTGACTTTGTAGAATGGATACCAGGCATACCAAGGGAAGACTCAATCAATATATGCACACTATTGATATATATATTGGCATATGAAAATGTTGCCGGGAAGAGTCCTTTTCAACAAAAAGGAAGCTTGTCATGAGATCTTGATGATGCTTAATGCGCTGCAACTAAAAGGCCAAGGATTGGATCAATGTCTACAAAAGATTGAAGACTAGTTGAGCCTCCCTTTGGACGCAGGCAATAAAGAGCCCATCACTATAAAAAATCAATGTCTCCTAAAAGATATTAAAATAATGAATACCATTACATTAAAATCTCCATTGTAAATTAATCCCCACATCTTAAACACCATTAATCCCCACATCTTAAACACCATTGTAAATGAGTGCACATCTTTCTTGTGAATTACACATTGCAATATTTCTTCATAATAAACAGATTGACCATTTCACAAAGTGAAAACTAATAGGTTAAATTTATTAAATAATTTGTTTATCGTTTTCTAAATGAAAAGAGTATTTGAGAAATTTTAAGATTAGAAGTATCAACGTGACATTATTATTATGTAATTCTCACCTAACATTATTATGTAATCTCTACCAAAACCATTGATAGATCCTCGTCACATAATCCTCCCAATTTTGTGAAATGCCATCACGTTGACAATGGAAAGTCGGCTAGTGAATGCTTCTTTTGGTATAAATGGCGGCGAAGGTACCATTGGGTTAGTAGAAAAAAGTGAAACGCGCAGGTGATCTCAATATATTTCGTATACTATTGGTGGATTCAGAGAGGTAGGTTAAAAGGAGAAGGCACAGCTTCTTGTCTATCTTATTTCATACCTTGAGGCACAGGAAGGAAAAAGGCTCGCGCAGTAATTCAAGAAAATGGAGTCTGATGCTAACGTATACGATTATGATGCATATGACACCTCTGATGAAGCAGAATCAGAATCAGAAGAAAATTACGATATGCAGGTGAACATAGCAGCGGGCGATGCGAATGATAGACGCATGAAGTACACCGTTTTAAGTTTGAACGACATTTCTGAGCGTCAGCGAAAGGCTATATCAACCGTTTGTAATGTACTTTCTGTCTCGGAAGTAGAGGCCAGCATTATTTTGCGTCACTTCTACTGGAATATTAATGATGTGTACGATCAATGGTTTGTAAATGAGGAGAAGGT
>APFE031578759.1:3787-15451 GCA_000404065.3 Pinus taeda
CAGCGTTTCCAAGGATAAGTATAAAGATATTCACGAATATGAAATAAACAATTAAACATAGACTTGCAGAAGGTTACTTCATACCTTGGGGTTAATATGTCATTATGAAATAAAAGCTTTTACTTATGACTGCAAAAAGGGTAATTATACGGCAAAAGATAAGGTCAAAAATAGGTCAATTGTGAGTCCCAACAGAGACGTATTCCAGCGTCGTTAAGCCTAGTAACTATCGCTTTCATTGTTGGTTGGGTGATTCCTCCTCTTTGAGACGATAAGTGCCAGTACGGACTTGTGCACCCACATACCATCGAGTATATATTGGGAGACCACAATAGGCTATATCCTTTATCCTTAGGAAGCCATGTTTGCCTCCCTATTGATCGCAATGCACTGAACACAACATTCAGGAAGATTGACTGTCATACCGTAAAAAGTATTCTACAGTTTTGTGATTGGTTTGGTAATCCCTCTGTCTAGATTTCTAGAGTAGTCTATTTCGTTCATTTTCAGACTCCTTAAAGGAAAAGATCCATCTGAGAACTTGTCACTTCGAGCTCATTAAAAATCGAAGGTGACTAGAGCCATATTTTGTTTTTTCTTGACTCTTAAAAATTGAAAAAACAAGTTGTGTCAAAGCGTCTAAAATTTATTTTAATCCGAATAACATCACAGTTCCCTCGTTGGTCTTTAGGTTGAGAAAAATGGAGTCTACCAACCAAGGATTCCCCCTTGGAGGAAATCCTAGTCCTTTCTCCTCTTGGGGAGATGTTGGTGCACCCCATATGGCCACATTGTCACTTCCAGGGTTAACGATTGGCTTTCCCATATGGCTCTTCTCTACCTCTGTCGTTTAGAATATCGTAATTCCTGAACAATCAAGTCAGCAGCTAGATGATACTAGAGTTACCCCCCAATCTTCTAGTTCATCTGTTTCTCCCTCTCCTCCTTCCTCTTCACTTGATGAAGCTGTTAAAGCTAAAAATCAAGTAACTGAGAAGAAGAAGAAGTGGAAGGAGAAAAAGGAAAAGAAGAAGAAGGAGCCAAATGCAAAAGTGGGCAACCATGCGTTGTCTAGCAAAAATCCACACACTGCATTGTCTAAACCTAAATCTCCATGCGTCATTTGCAGAGGAGACTACTCATCGAGATTGTCCTTGCATCCCTCGGATCTTAAGGGACTGATCTCCTCGTTTGCACAATCCGGTGTCATCAACCTTCGATCATGTTGAAAGTACACCATCAACTAGTGAAAGGTAAGTATTTGGACAAAAAAGGAAGTGCAAATTTCCTTGTAAACTATGTGAAGGCGATCACGTCTTCCACCGTTGTCCCTTCCTAGATGAAGCTAAAAGAGTTTTGGACGACCGTCCAGCTTCACCACTACGGTTTCCTCCAAGATATAAGAAACTCTTGCCGAGTCCATCACTGGTTGAAAATCCGACTGACATGACATTGTGGTCGATCGAAGCATCTATCATCGAAGATAAACCATCTGAATCCATACCAGACTAAATTCAAAAGGTCGAGGTGACAGTTGACCCGATCTTGCCTTCAGAAGGTCCATCTTCAGATGATACAACCACTGAAGAGAATGAGAATGACAACGTTCAAATTCGTTTCATAAACATGGACTCGGATGAACATGGGGGCAGTCTACCCGTTCCTTTACCGTAGTAAGGAAGTTCATCAGAGTCATATACGGTCGTCTATTCGGTCCCACCTCCAAGCAACCTAGTCGTTTCCTTCGACTGGAATCTACTAGGCAGAGCCCATTTACCGGCTAGTGTACCATTGTGAATCATTTTACAAGCTTACAGAATGGTCCTAGATGGTACCATCATAGATGAATGGGCTTCTGTGAGTATCCTTTCCTCGACTGCTTGGAAAGTGCTTGGTTCGACATCCATTTTGCCTAAGATGATAAATGTGATAGGCTTCGACAAAGGAACCACTCGACCATTAGGGATCCTTCCCAATGTGCCCATAACGTTGAGGAGGAAAACCATTTACATGAACGTGATGGTAGTCCAAGGACCCCTAGATTATAATCTACTCCTTGGGCACGACTATATTTATAGCATGGGAGCCATTGTCTCCTCACTCTTTAGAGTAATGTGTTTTCTGCATGAAGGCCGAGTGGTCTAGCTCGTAGACCAGCTTTCGTTCCCCGGCTTACACATAGATAATAGTTAAATTCCATTCCTAAATGGTCTTTTCACACAAGGAATGTCTCATAAATCTCCAATCCGTCCACCTGAAGAGCGTGAGTAATTCGGGAGGACATGACTGAAACCCAGGGGGCATGCACCCTAGCCTACTCCGACAGGGAAACTCCAGGTATAGAGTAGGTTTTCGCGAAGGAAAATGACTGGTCCAACACCTGTCTGTATAGGAAAAGGGAGTTAGACTGGAATAAGGTTCCCTCATCAAGGTTAGGTGGTTGGAGCAAGAATCACCATTGTCCAGATGGACTAAGCCAAGAATTGTTTCTATCTGCTATGTGGATGGAAGCTATCTTGCCGAAACAAGAACTTCTAAATGGTAGCTAGGAAATTTTTCGCTATACCTGGGGGTATGCAAACCTTTTTGCATGCAAGTGAAGAGCGACCATTTATTTTCTTAGTTTGTAGATTCTCAAACCCTTTAAACTTGTAGGATTGGTCATTTCCTAACTTGCATAAAGAAAGGATCTGGGGCAAAGCTTTGAAAGGTGCAAGCTTAATAAGAAATGGCATCTCTAGATGAGATATCATTTTTATATGACTGGCACGAGTAGTTTTTATGTGGAGTTCAAGCTCGTTAAAAATTAAACATAAGTAATGAGCAAATGTTTCCCCCAAAGTTTAAGCTCATTAAAAAATGAACCAATTTCCGGTAAATAACCTGTGAATGCATTATCATCAGCTTTTAATACTCGGTCGTGTTCTCATCATCACCTCCACATTTTTAGCCGATCATACGCCTCCATTTGATTGTTTACCCTTTTGAGGAAAAACTGTGATGAGTGATCTTGCTAGCCATCCTTGTGACACTTCCATGATCAGAAACTTCCAAACCTTACCTGGAATCAGCTGCTACCCGAAATTATCACTCATTCCTCAACAAATGAGTCTCCTTTAAGCTCTTTTCACCTTACTCGTAAAATATGAAAAGATTGCCAAGCGATTAGCATCTCTAGCTAGTTAAAGTCATCAGAAGTGCTATCCCTCCTCTAGATTTTAATCTTTTTGGACCTGAGGGATTATTACACAAAAAGATGAAGCGCTTGTCTTGTTCGGCTTGTTAAAACTATCGAAAATTCATCCCTTTCGTATTATTTTATGCTTTTTCAGACTTAAAGGATTATATGACAAAAAAGAATCATTGGAGTTTCCTTTCCGTCCCTTTTCAAACTCTCTAAAATTGAAAAAGGACCGAGTTATCATTGTCGTTAAACTTGTTAAAACCAATAGCGACAAACTTGTTCAAATGGACAAGAACAAGTTTCACTGTCACTAGGCTTGTTAACACATAGCGATGGGTTCGCCCGAAGGGCGGATTATAGAACAAGCATATGTTATCCTCCTCAAGCTTGATAAAAATAAAGAGGTATTGGTAAGCAATGACTGGGGAAAAATTGGGAAGAAAACTTGAAGAAACTTTATTGGTAGCAAGTCGCTCTTGAACATGACACTTTCACTCCACATCCGAGTCGGGTTGGGTTATTCTATTCACCGGTCTTATCACCATGGGTCTGTCACACCATCCATATTTGGGGTTGATGCTACCAATCCATTGTCAGTGTCACCGGTATGTTCAAGAGAATTTGCTCAGAGAATTCACCTGTGTCTCAACCACTACAATACATTCACGCTCCATTCTTTCATGACCGCCACACTAAACCCTGTATCATCAGATCATTTTCACCTCCAAAATCGTTTGCTTCGTTCCGTGTCATAGATGTGGGATTCATTAAGGCCCTCCTACAACGGGTCACTTCTTGTCGACATCAGCTCATTATCCAAGAAGTCGACCTAGGAACAACCCCTTTCAGTACTTTGAAGCTTGCATGCCTCAATGGCAAGTTTCTCACTTTCAGCGACAGGTTTACAGCAATGGCCTTTGACCGAGAGATGTTGCGTGTTGTTCAATTCCAAGTCCCTTTTTCACATCACACAAATCGTACTGTAGTACCTTGAGGGTCATTGTCATTATTGGTGATTCCTCTCACACCTGTTAACCGCTTACATCATTGGATGGTAATCAGGCGATGTCTTTCCATGTTCGACTCCAGAACATCTTTCACATGGATCAACTTGTACTCCGAGTGAAGATTGAATGAGTTTTGAAGACCCCGGATCTAGTTTCATCCATCTGGGCTGCGAACAGATGATCATCCAAATCAAAGGATGATGACTCCGTCCGAATCATCAGTCTGCTACACAGATGGTTGTCTGTCCTATGTACATAAAAATGAATTTATAAAGCTGAGCATGGCAATGCCCGACTCAGATGGATCGTGAAAAATATTATGAAGATAATGTATTGTATTGTATCTTATTACAGGTCGCCTTCTAGCTCGAAAAAACTTCGGATCCTCGTGATAAAGCATTTCACCCGAAATCAAAAGATTAACGACCTCATGCTTTAGGGGGCAACTATTATAAACATTTTTGGGCACTGAAACCCCAATCAAAAATGTCCATAAACCAAGGGCTTATAAGTCCCTAAAAATTTTGCTTCACTCCCTAAAGGAACAAGGTCAATTGATTACATCATCTCCTAGAAGTTCTCCAGAAAAAACTGCTTAGAACTGGTCAAAACTACACCATACAGAACGCCTAGTGTAGGGGGTGCGATGCATCTCACCTAGTCAGTGTAAAGGGTGTGATGCATACTAGAAAGCCCTTCTATAGGGTGTGATGGGTAAGAATGGACAAATGGTAGAGACATTTTGCGAGGTGGAGGATCATGGAATCTTCTAGAAACTTGTCCTCTGACACTTGCCTCTCTAAATTCGTCTAGGGATGAGTAAGAGATCATCAATCTCCAAGTGGAATCAAGAACTATCAGAGAGAGGACACTAATCAAAATCCCAAAAGCTGACTCACCCCCCTACAATCATCTATATATGGATCCCTCATCATAGAGATCCAGAGGGCTGGAATATTGTATCTTGTAAGGAAGTGTTGTTGGTTTCCTAGTGTAACATCATAGTGTTGGGTGATCTAAGCTTTACATGAGGTGAATAAGGGCTTTCTTGCTGGAGGATGATGCTGGGTTGGAACAACTGGTTGTAATCCTCTTTTCTATTCTTGATATTAATAAAGCTATTCAAGTTTTCCTTCACATTCTTGTATGTTTGATGATATATGCATTTGTGTGGCCAATACATATATGGTCCTGTATTGCTTATGATTGTAGATCTTTGTTCTTCGATAGTATTATGTTGCTTTGATTCCACAGGTGCTCTTTAGTTGGGTATACCAAAGAGGAGCGGCAAAGATCTGTCAAAAGGGAGAAGAACTAAACAAGGAACCAAGCGCAACACTGAGGTTGGTGTCCTCTGTTCTCCTCTTATCTACTTCTCATAAAGGAAAATGAAAGTAGTTTTACTTTGTTTGTTTCTAAGATAGCTACTAGTCTTAGTGGGACTAGAAACTCCGAGTGGACACTAGATTTCTCGATAACACCCCCGATGTGTTAGAACCTCTCATTCAGATTCCTTGACTCATTGCAACAGTCACACCCTTTCTACTGACATAGTTATCTTAATTGTCTCTATGCGACATCACGGTCAAGGCATTACCTTACAACCCATTACTGGGACTCCTACACCAAACAATCTAAAGTCTAATTGGGACTTCTTACTGGGAAGATCCACTTGACATGTTGGTAGGTCTAGCAACATCAACATTTATAACGGTAGGAGGGCCAACTGACAAGCTGTGTCCTATCATCTAGTTTTGAACCTTTTCATACCTTTCATGGATTCTTGCACTCTTCTGCCCCCGTGATGTTTTTCAAATTATGAAGATGTCTCCATGAGGGGGGAGTTTTTCAATCTCTTTTCCATATTCATGTATGATGGTGAAGGCAAAGTGGCCTTTCCTAAGTACTTACATACCTTTCTTTCCATGCTTCATGAGAAATATGGGTGTTCTGAGGAACAAGCCAAGTTGGTGCTTGCACACACACTTTGTGAATCTCCACATCGATGGCTTCTTAGCTTACTAGATGACAATGTGCACTCACTTAAGCACTTTTGTGATCTTATTGAAGACACTTTCTATCATTTTGGTCCAAACCATCTTGACCGAAAATTGTTACAACAACAGATGGGTCCACATGAATCACTCATTGATTTTTGGCGGTGCTTTCGTGACTTGCAGTTTCAAGCTCCAAGGATCCAAAAGAAATTTGCTTATCTTTGGGACTGGTTTGAGTATTTCCTTAAGAAATTTTCCCGTCCCAAGAAGAAGTTTGAGATCAAGCCTCACTCAACATTCTTCACTGATGGAGCTACACAATATCATGTGGATGTGGTCACTATCTTGACTAACTGTCTAACTCCCTCTCATTCAACAGCTACACCACTACCAAGTAATGTTAAATATCATGCTCACACAACTTTTCAATTTTCACATTCTCCCAACATCAATTCACTCAATTTTTGCACAGATTTGCTTGTGAGTCCTTTCAGTTCTCATATGAAGTATGTTCTATGACCTCTATCTTCGCACTCGGGTGTTCTTCCAGATGATGTTGTCTTGTGTTTTTCCATTCCAGACTCTTCACTTATTGTGAACAAGGAACAATCCATTGACGGAGTTGGTGTTGCATAACCAACATGCACAGTCATTCATAAAGAATATGAGTGGGAGGTTGACCATCAACACTCTAGCGAATGAGGACTCCCTTCTATCTGAGCCCCCTCCATTCTTTCCTAACATATTTGATGAACCTTCCATCCATGATTTTACATGTGTCTTCATTCACAGATGCACCCATTGTTGATCACTCGTAGGACTTGCTGGATGTTGGGCCATCATTTGATTGTGGAGAGGATAAGTTATTCATTGAAAACCCACTTGATATTTCATATGTCTTTTCTAGAAACACAAAGGATGAGTTTTTTCACTTTTCATCTACCCCCCTATTTGATTCATCTGATCATGAGGATGCCAATGAATTCATTGACTTTTCTGATCGTGGCGTCATGATCCATTTGTTTTCATATTTGATCATGATCATGATTCCATCACAGTGGATCTTTCGAAGCCACCAGTTTATGATGATCTACCTGATGATGAAGTTGAAACACCGAAGGCTGTCGAGGAACTTCAGCCCAACCTGATGGTTATGTCAAGTCCTCGCTCTCTTAGGGTCAGCCTCACTTCCGATCATAAAATGATTCAATCACCCAAGGCTCCTCATCACTCATCTGTATGCATTGTAGATCCATATCACACACAGATCACATCTCCTCCACTCAAACCGCATGATCCAATTGCTTATGCATTAGAGGAATCTTACATTGCAAGCACACATGTATGACGCAAGCTATCTTTGTTATTTCATTTCCTTTCATGTCTCAGTCAAGAGTGTGCTTATGCTTCAAAGTTGCACACAGTGTCACACAACACCGTGATAAGTCCATGGATTGCTCGTCATGCACTTGCACTCACTTATGCCCTTTGGGCAATATCAGACATGAAGTGTGGTTGTCTTCATTGTTATATCTTTCTTGCTTGCTCGTTTGCGCAACTAGGTTGTTCCTGGACCAAGTCTTCACCAACATGGGTCTACCAATGCACTAGTGGTTGCATTGGAAATATCACTTCACATGATCAGACACATGTACCGTTAGTGTAGGAGTAGGAGTAGTGCTTTCCTTCAATCAGTTTGCTTGCATGCTTATTTTCTTATTCACTTTGTTTTCTTGTTTGTCTGCTCGCTTGTTTGCGTACTTTCTTTTCTTTCACTTTTTCTTTTGCTTTTGCTTTGCTTTGATGTTTGTTAGTTTTTTTGTTTCATTCATAGGTTAGTTTTGCATGAAACCATGTATGACTCTTGAAATGAGTTGGTTGAAGTAAAAGAGGGCTTGTAAAACTATCCCTACTGGGTTATTTGTCATCTTGCCTCTGTATGAAGAGCTTGTTACTCTCAGTCCATGATACATCAAAGGAAAATACGTATTGTTCGAAGTGAACCTTGGTGAAAACACAACACTTGTGCGCTGACTAGTGTCACCTTCTTAAGTTGGTTGTTTTTGGGTTAACCCTTGTCAGCTCAGTCAGGTAGAGTAAGGTGAGGGGGAAAACCTTAATAGGCACGTCATAGATACAATAAACTACTTCTCTCCCGCAACAAGCTCTTCTGATATTAATATGTCGGGATCCCTCTTCCACCTTTGAAATGAATAAGTGCTACGCACAGTTGAAATAATGAAAAATGAAAAGTAAAAAAAAATTCAAAATGAAAAAAATGAATAAGGCAAAGGTAGAGAAAGGCTTCTTGGAGGTGATTCAAGTAACTCCGTCTCGGTACTGACCAGGATTGCTGGTAGCGGAGCCATGCTTGTGTTCCTATGTGACTCCACAAGGTATTGTCCAGGGCTGCTAGCAGTGGAGCAATACCAGAGATGAAACTAAGACTCTGATGACTATACTACTTGTGCACCTATATACCCCTCAACCCTAATTGAAACAACTATGTTGCCTTTGCCTAGAATGTGTGTCAATCAACCAAGAGTTTGGCAGATGCTACATCTTACAATCAAGCCAGTGTGAAACCAAGATGAGCTAAGAACTAAACAATACCTTTGGAGTTGTTAGACTTGTTTTTCATGAACAAGAGAGCTGGCGTTCTACCAATCTATTGCCAAGTGTTGTAGCGGCTACAACCACCCTCCAAAATTTTTCCTTAGCCCATTTTGGAGCATCCCTACCAACCCTACACAATATTTTGTCTTGCTTCTTCAAGTACACAAGCTTCAGTGTTTTTCATGCATAAAGGCAGCCTGCCGAGCACAGCTTGATGCACTTCCTTCACAGGCTATTCACTCGGACTTGGTCCAACTGCAGGCTAAGCAGCTTCACCAAAAAAATTTCACAAATATAGAGGGAAACCAATGTTTCCTCCAGAAATTACACAATTCTATCTAAAAGCTTGCTAGGATCCAGAATTGCACAATTCTGCCAACCAACACTCCCAATAGAAATTGTGCAAATTTCCCTAGCAGGGAAGCTTAGCCTATAATCTATGAACATATGCGAAAAAATCAATTGCTTTGCCCAGAAATTGTGCAAAACTCCTGGGCATTTAGCCTAGCTCCTAGCCAAAAATGCACATTTTTCTCAAGTAGTTGAGAAACTGTATGCATGAGCAGTCTGGTTGACCAGTTCCACCCAGGACCAAGGAAACTTGACTTGCATGCATGTATGACTAGTTCTTCCCAGAATAGTGAAAGGCAAAATGCAAAAGGAATCCCATGATTCAGTGAGCTATTTAGCAGTTAGGGGTTACATGCAAAGTTGTTTTAGAAGTCTCCCTCCAAGTGTCACTTTTTCCTATATTTGTGGCATGCACGTCATGAGCCCAAAATTATTTATTTGATGCATCAAAGCTCATTCTTTCACATCGATCTTTGAGATCTGACATCCCACATCACATCTAGGACTCTTTGACACAACCAGCTCAGTTATTCATGGGTAGGTGGCCTCAACTTGTCTTTTTCAACATTTCTATCACTTTTTGTGTATTTGCTTGTATGAGTGGTGTTGGCTTGATTTCTTTGAATGCTTGCTACCATTTAGATGTATACTATTTTTTCCTAGCTTTATTTTAGTTGTTATATCACTATTGTTGCATGCACGAAACTGTTTTTAATGAAAGTTCGTCGAACTAGTGAATTGCTTCACCCACATGCAAGTTGATTTGTTTGTTGAATCTTTCATTCATGTTTTTCATGTGTTGTCAATCATTTCTGCTATCATTTATTGTCGCCATGCATTCAGTGTCTTATTTACTTTCAATTGCTCGTCAACGAGTCCAACCAACCTTAGCCCAGACTCTACCTCATTGAGACTGCATTGCATAATCTAGGGAAGGAAGGCTATGCCATCCTCTCTAGAAATGTGTATTTTTGCCCAACAGTGGCCTCCAAAGATATTTTTCACATTTCTGGAGGATAATGACTACTGGACTAGGAAATTACACAAATCAGTCCCTAGGCATGAGTCCTTCCCAGCTAGAATTGGAAATTGTGCAGTCCCAGCAGCCAACAACCAGTCTGGATTACACATTATGCAGATTTGGTAGCCATTCCTGCCTCCTAGATAGTCTAGACTACATTTTTTGTAGTTTTGGCAGCTAGTCATCCAACCTCCTAGAATAAATTGCGCAATCTTAGTCATCAGTTTCCCAGGTATGTGTTGTGTCCTTCGTCAAAATTTTCTTGTTTTCGTTGATATATTTATTTCCATGCATGTTGCTTGTGTCTAGATCTTTCAAGTGTTCATCTGTCTTGATGGCTTCCAAGAGAACAAGATCTTAGCACATTGATGGAAATGCAATTGAGCAAGTGTTGTCTAGTCTATCGATCTATGAAGATACAAAGTTGTATCTAGTCAAGGACATCAAACTGAAGTGGCAAGAAATAAATGAAACATTTGCAGGAACTTTTGGGGAACACCTCGAATACCGTTAGGTGTATGTGAACATTCATAAGTCGAGCTTGTACTAGATGGCATGCAGATATCCCATGTTCCCATGTGTGGACATGATACACTAGATCGTCTCTCGCACTGATCCTGAGATGATGAACTTGAGCAATGTCAGTGGGACAGAGCTTGCAACCTTCTGGGAAGAGGATTATGATTATATTTATCAAATGTCTAAGCCCATGACTTTCATGGAGACTCCATTCAGCTTACCCAATAGAAATGCTAACTCCAAAGACATTTTGAAGGATTGGGTAAAGGAGCCAACTCATTTTAGGATGACAACCAACCAGGTCTACAAGACAAAGATACTAAGGAAGGTGTACCAATACTTGATCATATTTTCTTGTTGATTGTATATCCAAGCAATCATGGAAACCTTCCCACAAAGTTGGGTGGTTTCACTGGACCAAGTGGCTGGAGAAGGAAAACCATGTAACGGGTCCAACATACTGGCTCATCAACTAAAGGAGCAAGTCACAAAGGATCGACAGTCACCTAGGGGTATACATGCATAGATTTACATGTCTACCTACATCCTAGATGCAGTCTGTGCCCGACACAAGTTCCGAGGCTTGGAGTGGGCATGTCCACCAACATAGACTATTTTTTATGAAACCAGCTCAAGAAAAGATAGAAAAGATAGATCAACGCCTTAGAATTCAACCTCTTCGAGGGGGAAACCTTCTTTACATTACATAAATGAACAATTCTTGGATGATACAAATGAAAAGACCTCCTTTCTATATATAGGAGTCTAAGGGGTCATAACAGAATCAGAGCTGACATAACAATAATAATGTAAGCGCACAATAATAACAATAGTGGGCTTCTATGGGGCACAATAGTAACAATATGGGCACTACATGGGTACATCAATATAATAAGTGGGTTGTACTAATAACAATAAGGGCTTACACCAGTAGTATAGGGGCCTAACAATGAATTAAATAATGATAAT
>APFE031578765.1:0-14702 GCA_000404065.3 Pinus taeda
TTCATTTATCAATAAATGAATAAGGGTATAATTACTCTATCAGCAAGTCAAAATTAAATCAACAATTTTCTTTTAAAATTGTTTTGAGATAAAGACTTATTTCTTTCTAATTTTTATTTTATTTTTTATTTTTTAAAAGTACCTTTCTTCATTTCAAATAAATTATTAATTCAATTTTCTAATAAAATAAGAACAGTAAAATAAAGTTGGAAAATGATTTTTTGGAGTGTATTTTAAAAAAAATTATAATCATACTTTTTAGTTAAAATTTAGTTTACTTAATATATGTTAATTAATTTGATACATTCAATTGTAACAATTAAATAATTTTATATAATAATTAATATACGGCTGCAATGTCTATATACCAAATTCTGATATTAATTTACAATAATAAAATATTATGATTATCATATAGCATACACTTAAATATGCACCCAGTGTGCATGATGTGACGGCTGGGGCGGATGGCTTTCGCTCCCCCCAGCCGTGTTCGAACCTGCGAAGGACCCCCTTCAGCGATTTGTGACGGCTTTGCCGTATCTATCGGCTTCGGCCGTATTCTGTACTGGTTTCGGCCACATTGTAAGCACTATGATGCCACATGTGATTTTCCAATGGAAAAGAAAAATAGCATACACTTAAATACATATTAATAAAAAAAAATTGAAAATATAAACAACAATCTCCTTTACATTAAAGAGATACATTTTCATAAGTAAAGTAATATACGAGAAGGAATTTTTTCCCAAAACAAAAAAAATATTTTTTTCATTTAAAAAAAAAATACATTCTTCTAGATTCCATACAAATGTTTCCTTCTGTGTGACCATATCTCTTTTCGCGTATAATTTTTATAAAATTTTGGCGACTATTCTCCTCCGTTGGAACTTCGACTGACGACACGTAATGAGAAGCAGATAGAAGTGTTGAGAGACGCTTGCGAGTGAATACCATATCCTCGCTGAGCGGTGGGATGATCCGATCACATTCTGTCAAGCTAGAGTTGGGGCACAAACAGAGTGTTTATTAGAAAAATGAAATTCATTGTGATTATAATAGTAGTAAAATCCAGCATGCATTTTGATCCACGGATGGATTGATCAACCTACTTTTATCCCTGCAGAATTCTGCTCCGGGTCTAGGCCAAAAAAGCTCTCATTTTTTTAGAACCCCCAGAAAAACACGCGCTCCCCTAGTGTCTGCTGAACTACAAATTCAAAATCAAGATTGTCTGGCGAGAAAACATAGCCTGAAGAAGTCACATTACAATTTATTCTTGCAATAAGTGGATAAGTCAAGCAACTACTTTACATTCAGATTCAAACTATTCCACTATAAAAAGCTATTGGAACAAATTGGAATTTCCTTCACTCCATGCCTCCGAAAATTTCATATGATATTAGCTCTTCCAAACTTAATGACTTGACAAACGATGTTAACTTGGCCGTGTCAAACCTGGAGATTAGCTTCATGTTATTTGAGTCCTCAACCCAAATATTCATTAATAACTTTATGTTATTTACCCACGAAAATAACAATCAGTTCCCTAATTAGTATTGTTTATAGCATTTTCACCCGCCTATTTAAAGAACTTGCAATAAGGATCTATAGAAATAAAAAATCATGACTTACATCAAAAAGATCATTTGAAACATTCAAAATTCATTAGCAGAGCTTCCACGATATTGGTCAAAAATTTATTGATCATTAAATATAACCATTCCACTATCGTAAAAGTTTCATTATTTCGAAAATGATAAAAGAGTAGACAAATAGCATCGGTATGCACACTTCTCAGCAACACACTTCACATAGTTGCATAAGGTTCAATTGGCATGTTGTCAATGAAGTCTTCTGCCTCATCCAAATGACCAGCACAGTTAAAATGCAGAAATGACAGGTGTGTAATTTACTCTATATTTGTGTTCTGTGGAGAATAATTCTAATTTTAGCGAAATTTATAAATCTTGTATAATTGTACATTAAAAATGATCGCTGATCAGTGTAGGATGGGGCTGATGTCCATGATTGGTTGTTTAATCCTAGATTTGGACGTCATGTTTTGTTCATCGTTAAGTCCATGTTGCAACAAGTTGACTCCCTCATAGACATGAACGATTGTAGAAGGAGCCATGGTGTATACTCCGGCCTTCTCAATTTCGCTAAAATTACTCAGAAGCTCAAGGAATACTCCACAAAGCATCACAGCATGTCTAGCGATGACTCCCAGTGGCCTGACACCACACTGATCAATTTGGAGACAGACAAAGTGAAGCCATCAACCGCGGTCACCGCCACTCCCATGCACTCAATTTCCTCTCCGGTCGATGGATTGGCAGACAAACTCAGCCAGAATATCGTTGACCATAATTTAGGGCATCTTGATCTCGCATCTCTCTCAAAAATGCAGCAATCTTTCACTCCATTTACAATTATCCATGCTTCGGATCTCACTGAGTTACAAGATCAACCGTTTTATCATCACAAAGAGTAGGTGCTAAGTTTCGTCGAGCGGAAAGAATCCAAGTAGCAGCACCAAGTGGAATCCCATCTCCCACAGGTATTCCAAGATAAGTCCACATACCATGATTTGTCACAGTAGCAGGAGGCGACGGCAACAGCAAAGGGCCGAAGGTAGCTACTAAATCCAATTCTCGGGGTTATCTTGATTTAAGTGGTTGCAACGGATTACCTAGTGGTTGCTCTGGATTAACTATCTAGAGTGAAATGCTGGAAAAATAAACACGTTTGAATCACAAAGGCAGAATTATTTTTTGTGTGGGTGGGAAAGTTAGCGATTGTCATCCAATTCAAATCAACAGATCATCCTCACCCAATATTCTAACAAAATATCCAATGGCACACATTATGACAAGAAGGCAGTTATGAGAATTAATTTCAGAGAGGAACACCGTATGGTGTAAATATTTCACTTTAACAAATGGAAACACAAATAAAATATTTTTATGTTATCTTTTTAGAGAAAAAAATATATATATATATATTATATATTATTATGTGTTACTAATATATTTCATATCAACTTTTCATATATGGTGTGCGCCGTTTGTTTATTTAAATAATAATATATAACAATAAAAATAAAGTTATAAAAAAAATTCATTGTTTATATATATATATATATATAAAGGTGAATTTAGTTATGAATCTAAATTTTTTTAAAATGTAAATTTAAGTTGTGTAGGTATAAATATTCCATATGTAGAAGAGGCTTTGAAGATATTGTATACATTTATGGATTCAAAAATGTAATTTAAATAATGAAAATACATGGACACACATATATATAAACCACAAGAGAGGTTAATTCTGTTCTATATATTTTTTCAAGCTTTGCACTCTAAACAAGATTTGCATGACAAGATATTTCATTGCAATGGAAGCATGATAGGTTCATGATTAAGATGATTGTTATGAGGATAGTATGGATTTAACTTCTATGAAATATTTCAAAATATTAGCAGTAGTATATACAAATCAATGATTGAATTTTATATGTAAAGTAGTTATGCTCTTTTCATCATTTTAATTAAATTGAATAATTTAAAAAATATGTGATATCTAGTGAATTATAGTTTTTTGAGCATGTGGTATTGATAACTCTTTGGATTGTAACAAAGCTTGAGTAAGAATCTCCATGATAAAATGAAGCTATATATTGTTCCATGATTTTTTAATTTGATATACTTGTTTAACTTATATATTAATTATTTTTATAATTAATAATAATAATAATTTAGATAGATATAATATAGTTATTTTTTATGGATATTTTTTAATTTTTAGTCATGTGATATGTATTATGAAATAAGTTTTTTGATATTTATTATAAATTCATGAATTAATTGTCTAAGGATTCTTATTTGAACTTAATGTGGATGAGGATAGGTTGACTTTGTTTTTTTTTAATTGAAGGCCTAAATTGATTCTCAAGGGAATACGGTCTCAGTCTTAATGTTCGTCAACCAATGTAGTGCATTAACGAGTCTGTTAGGTTGCATTGACTTTTAATAAATTTAAAAAATTGTATTGGTGCCAAGTGGTCACCCCCACGAATTTCCGTAGGGAATTTTGAGATTATCCAACCAAATAATCATCATCATATTATAACCGATTCTTTATATATATGAGAAAACTTTTTTAGGCCAAATGGTCTTTACTCGTAAATAAATTTAAAAACTTGGATCTGGGTGCCCAAGTGGCTCCCATCCACCAATTCTAGGGATTGATGATATTCCTAAATTAAGTATTCATATTAATTGAAGCATTTTATTTATATATAGCAAATTTTATTTACTAAATGATTCATGTTAGTAATAAGATGTGTAATTCCTTTCTTTCTTAAATTAAAACTTGGACCCAAACCATGTTTATAAATGGCTTTAATGGTTAAATGTGTAAGTTAATAAAAATTCTAATTTTATTATAATGATTTTTCTTTCTATTTAAGAAATCTTAGACAATACTTAACTCACATTAATAATTTTATATAATTATATAATATTATACAGAATAACTATTATAATATAGATTATTATTACAATGGGAACATTACTCTTCATAAATTTTTAACATAATTATCATGATTTTACGCAAGGAAAAAAACAAATATCACCGATTTCAGTTGTCCAAAATTTGTAAATACGTGCTTAAATGAATGGCTCACGCAAATCTGAAAGCAATTATCACGAATATGAAAAGGCCAAGAGAATGTGACAAAAGTCGAAGTCAGACAAAGCAGGCAAACGTATCCTGAGCTTCGCTATCGATATATTACTTACAACTAATTGGCCTACCCTCGATCAACATCACGACTCTAGGGAAAGTAATGGGTATCCTTATCTCTTTTTCTCTCACTGTGGCAGTCATTTTCTATTACTTTTTGGTAGGGTTATCTCCGTCCGTACTGTGCATGATCGTTATTGCTTATATGCTTTGATCACGTAACAATTTTACACTTTTCACTGTCCAATTACGTCTCTTAAAACGATGGCAGTGACGATAGTGAACAGAACCACAAAATGATTCTACTGGATGAGGTAAAGGTATCCTGAAGATTTGACGAGACCGGTAAAGAGACGTGGAGATAACTCCATATTCGTATAACTCTCCGCATATATTATTCACGTACGGACAGCAGAGAAACTGAGAAGCAATTCTCCAATTAGGATGGATTACATTCGGTACCATGGAGAAGAAAAATATGTTTTTTGTCGTCATATTTTTTTAAGAACTAGGTTTAGCTTAGGCCCAACCCTATCTTTAATGTTAAATAATAGAAGAACATCTGCCTACTAATTTAGATTTGTCGAATAAATCTTAAATAATAGAAGAACACCTGCCTACTAATTTAGATTTCTCCAATTTAGATTTAATGTTATTCATAATAGTTTAACTTAGATTTCTCCCCTTTAGATTTAATGTTATTCATAATAGTTTAGCTAATAGTTTTTATCTTTATTTTTTAATTAAAATTAAATATTACACAAACTAAATATAATTGGAAATATATTCAGTGACGGAGACTTTCATGATGATTCATATTGTTATAGATTTCCGGAAGGGCACTGTGCAATATATGTGATTCATCAAAATGTTTTAGATGAGAACTCCATCCATCATCATTAGAGTTCGCAATGTGTAATATATGTGATTCATCAAAATGCTTTAGATGAGAACTCCATCCATCATCATTAGGGCTCTCTTTGAACCATGATGATGGATGGGGTTCCCAAATACATATATTACAAAGTGCCTTCTACAAATCTATAACACTATAAAAATATATTACTTATTTTAATGTTTCTATTTAAGTTTTAAATGTTAAAAAAATTAGATGTTTTCTAAACAATTTCTTTATTCTAAAATTTATAAAGATATATTTTAAGATTATATTATTTAAACTGTATTGTGGATTTTTTCAAAATATTCATCAATAATTATGAATAAAGTCCTAATAAATTTTGGAAAAAACAAATCAAATTACAAAGCATGACAAAATGTTTAATTAAATTTAAATTAAAATTTTAATATATTTTCACAAATTAGAAAGCCATATTATTTTTTTAAATTATAATTCTTTAAAATTTCTTGAAAATTATGAAAAAAAAAATAAAACATTGTGAATTTTTAATATATTTTCACACATTCAATATATATAAGTTTACTTTAAGCATGTGTACCTGAATGAGAGCGATAACTGCAAGTCCTTTAATAAATATAAAAAAATAGCATAGGTATATCTTGTTTTTGCAGTGGGATATACGACATACCGAAACAATGAGGGTAGAAATACTGACTTTGTATAAAGGGAGATCATAGTGTACTATACATATATTTGCTAACAGTCCCAAGCGTGAAAAAGAAATAAGAGTCCAGAGAGAGGATGTCATTTAAACCGAAGGAAAATATGTTGGAATGATATCGTCAACAACAACAATTCATATAGGAGTTGTCCTTCCTATTAGAATTAATCTTTTTGAGATGGGGTCATAACCCAACATTAATGCTCTTATATGTAGAAAATCTATATGAGAAAGTAAATAGTGTGGATATCAATTTTTTTTTTATATTTACATAATATATTTAATTAATTTTGAAAATTTAACTAATTTATGAAGTTTATTAATATTTGTGATATTTTTGGGAAAAATATATTAAAGTAAATATTTGCTTGTTTTTAAAATGTAATTGGTATTTTTTAATGATTGATGAGTATTTTATGTGCTTTTAATATGGAATGTGAAAATTAAAATTATATAAAATAAAGAAATTAAAAAAATATATATTCACACCAAATGTCATAATAATGATTGTAATTGTTTTTACACAACATCATGTTTTGTGATAACTCTCCACCATAATTTAAGTAAGTGTTTTCATAAAAAAATGATAGGAACAAGATGTAAATAAATATACTTAGAAGGACTTGTTACCACCCACCATTATTTATATTTTCATTATTCAAAACAATTTTAGTTTTTTAATTATTTTTACTTTAATTTATATATCAATTACTTTTTTGATAAAAAAGAAGGTACTAATCTCCACAATGCTACATATTACACTTGTTTGAAATGTTATGAATATATGACAACAGCATTTAATGTGCACGTAACTGTTAACAGGTATAAAAAGTATCTCCCTTCAAAACATTCCTCATTTCTTGTCATTTAAGATGACAAGCTCCATGCTTTATGTTAGGTAGCTTAATAGAAGCTCCTTCAAAGAGGTAGGGGTGTAAAGCTTCTTCAAAGTGATTATGGTGTGAAGATGCATTTCTAGTTAGTTGGAAAGCAGGAAGGGTGAATTTTCATTTAAGAATAAAGTATTAGACTTGTTATGATTGAAAGAAGAAGTTTGAGTCGTATTTTTCTTTTTTTTGTCTTAGTGACTTCTTTCTAGCTCGATGCTTCATAATGGTACTAATATTTGAGGATGTGTTACCTCTACTTCAAAGGATAATACAACCCATAAGGTAGGGATGTCACCTCAGTTTAAAAATATAAATATAATTTTTAATCCAACAAATACCCCAACTAGTTTAGTGTATATATTCATATTCAACTAAATAAACATATGTAAACTAGTTTAAATATGACCTTTTCATGTGTAATTTAAATCATAAAAAATATTAAACTTAATGTTAGAATTATAAATAAAGATTGGAAAATAGTGATAGGACACTTATATTTTATTCAAAATGATCTAAAAAACTAGAAGTACATGAGAAATTTTCCACCCAGCAATCCAATAAAATCACCACCCTTATGCTAAGTAACAAGTCTATTAAGGCAAAAGAAACCAGCTTTATACTTTCTCACATGCCCAGCCCAAACACTAGTCTTAGTCTTAGCCAGTTTTCTCATGATTAAGCATTGTATGTAATCATTCAATAAACAAACAACCATGGAGTTGTCATTTACTAACCACGTAACACAAGCAAGAGATTCCCATTCTTTATTCAACATTCCCTCCGGAGTATTCTCCATTTTAATGCTCTTAGTATACACAAGAAGATCGCACGCTGCTATTTGTTTTTTCGGAATACACGAAAAGAAAAAACCTTAACTTTACGGCACGGAACGAGCAGAAAATTGGCAAGGGAAATGGATGTTTCCGAAATAAACCAACCTGTATGCTCCCATTGTACAACCATCCATCTTCCTAGGTCCATGAATTTCTCTTCATAGCTAATTTTTGGTCATTTTTAGATTTGTATCTTAGGCTAGAACCTGAACTTATGATTTTTAGAAATTGGGTGGTGTTTGAGGTTTGCCTTAGAATGGAAGAGAAATTAATTAATAGAAGGACAGGGTCTCTACACTTCCTCATGACGATTATATATAGCCCCCATGCCTTCATAACCATGTAAGACATATTTCATCATCAATTGTCACACGTATTTAATGATTGGATTTTGAGTCAAATATTGTGCATGATATTTAAATAAAGCACAAAATAAAGTATGGGAGTTGAGAATTATACGGTTAATCCTTCGTTGGCTCCCTTGCTCTCTTCCCCTCTAGTGGACTTGTTGCCGTTGATGCTATTTGTAGTCTTGTTGGAGCTTCTTGTTAATTTTCCCTATAATATTGAAATATCTACTCCATATTATTATACAACATATTTATGAATATTACATACGTGGCCATTTCCTAATTGAGCCTTATCCTTATGGTCCCCACTAGGAATTTATATAAGGTAATTATAGACTTTACATCGGCTCATTTACTTGATCTCACGTGGCTTACCATCATCATTATAATCACTTATTTATAATATCATCATTATAATCACTTATTTATAATTTATACATTTTGGTGACATTTCGTATTTCTCTCTACTTTTATCGCTAGGCTTGCCTTAAACAATATTTAAGCTTCCGTCTTTCATTATCTGCATAGGGAATAGATCTCATAGAAGTAGGCGAGAGAGTGGGTGAGAAATTAAAAAAAAGTAGAGGTTATTTTTATAAAAATATTTGCATAAATGATAGAGACAAAAATTGTTCTTTATAAGGATTTGCTTATATATGGTTGGAAAGATGTGATTCCCTTACATTCATTGGTTCATAATGAGTTCATCGTTTATTTTCCATAAACAATGTGTCAACCAAATCAATTTTCATATTAAATGATCATTATTATATTCTTCATCTTATTTTAAATAATATAATTAATATATTCTCCCAGATGGGGTATCTTTAATGTAAAATAGGGAGGGACAGTGGCGTCGAAGAGGGGGCACGTCGTTTCCCCACTTGGGAATGTGGTTGAAGGAAGTGGTAGCACAAACCATAATATTTTTTTATGATATACATTCTCTCGAGATCTCTCCTAAGGTGAGTTGGACACAACACCATTTATCCCAAGCACAATCATTATTGTAGCATTGAAGTGACACCATATTTCCAAGTCTTTCACATCTCCACTCATGTAGGGATTGGTTTCAATTCAATTCAACCCATGGGCCTCCTCTTGATGTTCATACTCTCATGTGGAGTGGTTGGGTATTTATTGCCCTTACCTGCAACATTTCATTTGACTCCTATTAGCATGAACTAGGGGATTTGTTTGCGCCACTTTTGTGAGATTAGACAAAGCCCTATTTATCCAACTTAGGTTTTATTTGGCTATTTTAGGAATAGCCATTCTCCCCTCCTCATTTTAAATTTTTTCAACGCTTTCAAATTAAAATTTTGTATTATCAAAATAGTTTTGTTGTTTCCCTTTCATAGAAAAATTAGTGTTCATGTTGAAGCTCATGATATAAGTTTCCTCCTCTTACGAGTGAATAATCCTTGTGGTTACTAGACCTCTTTAGTGGCAACCGTCTTGAATATCTCCAGTTCACACTCTTGTTCTCTCCATGTTTCATTTTATGATTTTCCATTCCTAATCATTATTCCTCTAACATGCATTTTTTCTAGTCACTATCCTTCTACCTCTTAGTCCATCCTTGAGTGTCTTTGTTCCTCCCTCTGTCTATCATTCATGGAATCTGGTTTCCTTTGTTTAACTTATTTGATACGCTCAATTTTTTCCTCCACATTCTCCCCCATGTTCACACTCCTTTCCCTCAGCAAGTTGCATGTCTTACCATCCTTTGGCCCCATTTGACTTGATGTTATAAGGTCCCTTCTCCCCCTTATGTGTGACTCCTTCTTGAGCCCACCACCTTTCCACTCACCTTCGCAACAATTTGCTTTAGTACCCTTTTTTGGCGTTTCATTAAGTAAGTCAATGAGCATGTATTCACTAAGGGGCAACCTAATATCAAGAAAGAACTTCTCAAGGACACACACATGCCCAACACTGACTACAAGAATCAACTACCAGGTTTTGAGAACTTTCCCCAGTACCCATCCAAGGGGAGCTATCTCATATGGAATGTGCCGGGGCTTGCCAACGTCAACAACTTTAAGACAGAGAGGTTAGCACTAAACTTGTTGATTTGATGCTAGATGTTGGACACACACAACATCTTTTCAACCAATATCTGTACACCATCAACCTATATTGGCATTTGAAGTTTCTCCTTAGTAGAATTTCGATTGACCATTTTGAGCAGCAGACAGACATCCTACACCCTCTGCAACACCTACATCATAACATGAGGAACATGGATTAGTGCTTGGGGCACTATAACCAGTGCAACAGGAAACACCCACGGAAATAACGAAAACCCCATTCAGGTCGCTACTATAGAGTTTGATCCCTTAACTTAGTCTTTATCTATGCTTTAATTTATTCTAAATTCTCACTACACAATTCATTTTAATGGTCAATCTATCCCTTTCTTTAGTACATCTATTATCTGTTTAGACTTTTGTCTATTATGATTTCCTATACCTCTTTACGAAGAGCACACTTTTGTTATTCAATTTTCCGAATGAAAAACTAACCCACTATATATCATATCCATATAGAAAAGAATACAATATTTACCTAAAAATAATTATGAATATATTCGGATACTAAAAAATAATGAATATATTCAAATACTAAAATTATGATAAAAATATTAAATGTTTTCACAAAAATAATGAGTAATTTGAATTTATAATTATTATGGGAACTATTTTTCTAAAAAGAATATTAACATTTTCTCTGTAATACAACTTTAAATATTAAACCTATAATAATTATATATTTTATAGTAAATAATAATAATTCGTTTATTGTTTTATCAGAAATTTAATTTTTAGTAAAATAAAAATATATTAGATTAAAGCGAAATTTGAAACTGCATTGATTTTATTACGAATTCCACTTTTCCAAAAGTTAGAAAACAGGTAATTGACATTTGACCACATTCGAGGAAAGTAAGTTCAATTCTTTATGAAATAAATAATTTTAAAAAATAAAAATATTATAACAATCACCCTAGTAAAATAGTAGCCAGTAATAATTACTCACTATTCATCGACAACTATATCATATATTAATTAATTTCCCACAAAACAATCGTTTTTGAAGAGATGTTACCTAAGACTGTTGACCCATTTCGGAGGGGAAAAAACAATCGATTTTGAAGAGATGTTACCTAAAACTGTTGAACGTACTTCGGAGGGAAAAAAATATGATAAAAGTGAAATGTTTCGATAAACATCTTGTTTATTTTTCTATTTAGGTGGTTTAGAATTTAGTAGGGATTTATTAAAATTATAATTATGACTAATATGTTTTGGATAATTAAAGTGGCATAGTTAAAGTGTTATATGTGTTTAAACATTACAAATTAAGATTTTACTATAATTTTTCATTGGATTATGATAAAAAAATTGGGGAGAAACTTAAAAAAAAGAAAATTCATAATTAAGAACAAATCCTAAAATAAACTAAGGAATTGAAGTCAATAAAGGTTAAATTGTTTCCCTCATCTCATTTACTATCACGGTAGAGGTCAGCTATATAGCATCCTTGGTAGTGCCAACATCGGTCAGTGTGAAAAGAAAAAGAGAATATATGTATACATCAAAATTCTTTGAAGTTGCAGCGATTGAGAGAGATAGGTGTTAAAAAATGGAAAGGTAAATTACAATGAAACTTACAAATTGAAACTAACAACTCACAGGTGAGCAAGCTACGCATGGAGACTTCCCAAGTATTACAACTCTATCTCATTAATCTTTAAATATAAATATATAAGTTTACATTCAATTTACGGGGATCAAAACTATCTTCTAGAAAATAGGAACTAACACTAATCTAGGACACACACACAACTGTGAAACAAACTTTCTCCATTATTTTCAACTCTCCCACTTAATGGAGAAAGAATTCACTTGCACACCTAACATCTCCCTAAACAATTTAAATTTAATATGCCCAAGAGGCTTGGTGATGATATCAATTTCATTTTCATAGGTGTTACATTATTCAAGAAAAAATTCTTTGGACTGAACATTTTCTCTAACATAATGAAATTGAGTATCGATATGATTTTGTTTTTATGAAAAACATGCTTATTTTCCAACTTGATTGCTATTTGGTTATCACATTTAATCACTATAAAATCTTTTTGTTCTTCTCCTCCATCATGAAGAATTCTTCTCAACTAAATTGCTTCACAAGTGGTTGCACATACAGTTTGATACTCTGCTTCTGCTGATGATAAAAATTTGGTACTCTACATTTTACTACTCCAAGAAATGAGCGCGGGCCTAGTTATAGATATTTTATCATCCAGATCTTTGGCCCAATCTGAATCTAACTATCCTGTCAATTTAACATCAAGAGAATTAGTATATTTAATGCCAAAATTTATAGTTCCTTGAAGGTACCTCAAGACACCTTTTGCTATCACCCAATGATTTTCAAGATGTTTTGTCATGAACTGACTCAACACACTGACTGAATGTGCTAACTCAGGTCTGGTTATAGTCAAATCAATAAAACTTCTAAACAGTTGTTTGTATAGTGTATCATCCACCTCTTTACAACCATCATCACTTTTAAATTTAACATTATGTTGTATAGGTACTAAAGCAACTTTACACTAATCCATTATGAATTCGTTCAACAATTCATTGACATAATTGCCTTTTTTTTTATCTATTAGACTAACCTAAGTACCCACGGGGATTTTAATCGATGACCTATCTCAAGGAGTGCCTTAATAGCGCACCCATTCACCGTCAATCCAAAGCCCCGTGGGCCATTGACATAATTTCCTTGAGTAACAAATGTCTAGCCAATATCTCGCTTGACTTTAAGGCCCAAACAGTAATGGAGTTCTCTAAGGTCTTTCATTTCAAATACTTGTGACATCTGCACTTTCATTTCTTCAACTAATTCATCAGAATTTCTAGTAACAATTAAATCATTGACATATAAGGAAATCAACACAATATGCCCCTTTGAATCAAATGCAGTATACAATTTTGGATCATTTTTACTTCTCTTATAACCATGTTGTAAGAATAAAGATTCTATTGTTTCATACCAATATCTGGGAGCTTGTTTCAATCCATACAATGTCTTCTTTAATTTACAGACCAAGTGCTCTTACACCTTTTTAATGAACCATTCAGGTTGTGCTAAATATACCTCTTCCTTTAACTCTCCATTTAGAAAAGAAGATTTCACATCTAGCTAGTGTATGCTCCAATGGTACTTTGTAGCTAGAGCTATTAACATCCTAATGGTATTTAACTTAGCTACAAGAGAAAAATTTTCCTCACAATCAATCCCTTCTTTCTGTTAGTACCCTTTGGCCACCAACCTAGCTTTATATTTGTCTACGTTACCATCTTCTTTGAACTTAGGTTTATATATCCGTTTACAAACTATGGTCTCTTTTTGTTTTGGTAGTTCAACTAATTCCCAGGTTTTATTTATAATTATGGATTCATACTCTTCTTTCATAGCTGACCTCCATCCATCATACTGATTTGCTTCATTATAATTCATGGAATCAACAACATTTAAAATACTAGTCATAAGAGCAAAAGCGTTGTAACTTGTAGGGGTAATTGAGTTTGGCTACCTAATCTCCTTGGTAGCGGACTTGCCTCAATTATGTCATGTGTGATTTCTTGCTCTCCTCTAAATGGACTTTGACTTCTTAATGTATCCACATCGCTAGGTTCCTCTTTTTGCTGTTGCTTTTGTTGTAAATGATTGTCTTTGGCTTCAACATTGTTGTCATCAATCAATAAAGGCATGTGCCATTCCTCATAACTTTTTTGTCAATTCACTTCATTAATCTATTGATGGAAGACATCATCTCTACTCACAAACACCTTTTGATTAGATGGATTAAATGTTAGGTCCCTATAATACTAGTGATTACCCCATTACTATTGTAGTTGTTTCCCTTATTAATATTGTTGTGCCCATATGGTCCCCATATTTTTGTTACGATGCCCCATAGAATCCCTCTATTGTTACTTTTGTGGCTTTATATTATTATTGTTAGGTCAGCTCGGTTATATTGTGACTCCTTAGACTCTTATATATAGAAAGGAGGCTTTGTCATCGGAATCATCCAAAAATTGTTCATTTGTGTAATGTAAATGAGGTTTCCCCCTCGAAGAGGCTGAATTCTAAGGTGTTGAACTCTCTTTTCTATCTTTTTGTGAGTTTGTTTCATAACATTTGGTATCAGAACTTTGGATTGTAGGGTTTCACTGCTCCAAATAGGTCATCATGGAATTTTCGCTATAACATTTT